>WNWK01012050.1:0-61512 GCA_009830355.1 Cherax destructor
AAAAAGAAGGAACACTGCAGCAGGCCTATTGGCCCAGGAGGCAGTCCTTTTCCCCCCCCGGTTTAAGCCAATGTTAAACCTAGTCAGGTCAGAAAATTCCTTAAGGGGGGAAAAAGGCATCTGCCTATAGCACAAGTTGTCAGGTCCAACTCACCCCACCCCCACTCATATATTTTCCAACCTTTTTTAAAAACTACACAACGTCTTAGCTTCTATGACGGTACTGGGAGTTTGTTCCACTCCCCCAAACTCTATTCCAAACCAGTGTTTCCCCATATCCTTCCTGAATCTGAATTCTTCCAATTAAAAACCCCATTGCTGCAGCCTGTCTTCAGATATTTTTAGCACGCTATTTACATCCTTTTATTAATTCCTGTTTTCCATTTATACACCTCAATCATACCCCCCAATTCTCCCTTTTCTAGAGGTGCAGATTCAGGGCCCCAGTCTATCCTCATAGGGAAGATTTCTGATACATGGGATCAACTTTGTCATCCTCCTCTGTACGTTTTCCAGGCATTTATATCCATTCTGTAATACGGTGACCAAACTGTGCAGCATAATCTAAATGGGGCTAACAAAGATATATAGTTGAAAAACAACCGAGGACTTCTATTATTTATACATCTTGATATGAAGCCAAGGATTCTGTTGGGCTTTATTGGAACACTTATGCACTGTTGTCTTGGTTTTAGATTACTGCTAACCAAAATCCTAAATCCTTTTCGCAACCGTAATATTAAGATCTACATTTTTAGATATATGGCTGGTTATTTTCCTGTCCAACATTTAGAACTTTGCATTTGTCTATATTAAACTGCATCTGCCACTTCTCCGCCCCGCTGCATCAGTCTATTCAAATCATCCTGGAGTGATTAAGTCTCTTTTGGTGTCATCACAAATTGCTTATTCCCTTTATTCCCTCATCTATGTGTTTATGTAAAGGAACAAGGCCCAACACTGCCCCCTGCAGAACACCGCTCGTGAGTGCCCACATTCTGATTTATCCCCATTTATGCAAACACTCCTGTCTTTTGTCAACCAGTAAAAAATTCTCCTTATTCCTTCGTTAAGTTTCTTCAATAGCCTCTGATGTGGAACTCTATCAAAGCCTTACTGAAGTCCATATACACAATATATTCAATCATGATCTCCTCCTCAAATACCTTAGTGAAAAAAAAATAGTAAATTTCTAAAAGAACGCCTTTGTAAAACCGTGCTGAGATTCATTAATCAATTTTTTTTTTTTATTGAAACAAATTATAAATATACAAAACTCTTAAATACAAGGAAAATATACAATAAAGCGATCGTAAGGCAAAACCATCATCCCAAATACTGTGTACAAGACATACATTTTACAGTCAATATCAATCAACAACTCAACACAACCACACACTAACAAAGAGGATATAAATGCGCTTTTACACAAACCACACCACTGAGAGCACCCCTTTCACATATGTACATTGAGAACCCATATTCTGAGACCATGGCCATATCAAAAAAGTTACAAGTGAACATAATACTAAACCCACATCAAAACCCAACAGGACAATGTAAATGCCCTTCCACACACTACGGCATACAAACACATACAACAATACAGTGATACCCCCTAAGCTAACCAACCTCGATCCCTCCCCAATCACACGAGCTCCAACAACTGCAGTCAATGCCTCACAATCACCCCCACGGAGACCAGCCCCGGATACCCCTGACACTCCGGGACCACAAGACCCCCATGGTGAAATCCCAACCCACGGAAAATCCCTCACCCACCTTCCCCATAGGGTCCCTATTTCGGCACTTGTTCTATAAAACCCCCGCCAGTGCCATCCGTCGTTCACAACCCCTTTATCCCTCATAGCCCAAAATGAAAACAAAATGTGCCATTACATACGCCACTGCCCTCGAACCTCCACCCCACTCCTCCCACATCCAAATAAGTGCCCTCAACACCGACAATCCACCCCATAAGCAAATCCCCGCCCCAACCTTCCTCCGACACCCAAAACCCCACAAAAATATACACTTGAAACGCAGTGTCATCCTCCCCACAAACGACCCTCCATCTCCCTAAGACTCTTTACTAAACCACCCCCGACGGTAAAATCCATGAAGAAACCGGAAAAATACCTCCCGACACATGGACCGGGGGCAATCTCCAACCTCCCCCAAATATCCTTAGGGCATCAGAGGGTACCCCTTCCCCCCCTGCCACCTCCCGAGACCGCACCGCCTTCTCAAGGTCCTGACCCTCATATGTGAAGGATCTCTAACAATAAGAGGACCCGTAAATGTCCTCACATTCCCAAATCCCTCCCTCCCCACCACCTCCTTATATCCTCATGCAGAAGCCCTATCCCTCCCCATCCCCAACCACCCTCAGGTAACCCCGCTTCACATAAACACTCTTCAATCTGCATTCCAATGGAATCAACCCTAGCCCTCCCTGGCGTAACGGAGCGTAACCACCCCCTTCGTAACCAATCCCATCCCCAAATAAAACGAAAAACCCTACGCAACAACTTTAAACGTCCCTTTCCAAGGGTTTAATGCGCCAATGCCATATTTTATATATAAAACGAACCACTTTACCCGTTGGTGCGCGTGGGGGTGAAGGGCCCCAAACCATCTAATCTACCCAACACCCTCTGTACTAACCCTCCGAATTCCACCTCTTCCTCGCACCCTCAAAACACCACCCACAAATCTTCACCATCCACTAAACACCACCTTCCACAAGAACCCCCCCACCCCTCCCGTCCCGAACTCATAATTTCGACATCCTCATTTACAGTCATACCCATCCCCCCAAAAACCCAATGACCCTGCCCACACCCAATCCCCCCTCCACAAGAATCGTCTGTCATCCACATAGCCCACTATACCAGGATTCCCAACACCCATAAAAAATGGGTCCTGCGGGCATGCGAAAAAATTGAGACAGTGGGAAACCCCTGACGAAACCCCCTTCCCATCCTGACACGCTGCCCCACCCTCCCATTCAACTCCCAAATCTTGCTCCCCAGTACAAAGTACGGCCCAACTAATCTCCTTACCAAACCCCTGCCACCTCATAATGCTCCACAACGCTTACGTTCCAACTATCATACGCTGCCCCCCAATCCAGTGCAAAACCCCCCTCCCTCCTTCTGCCTACTCTCAATAAACCCCGAATAACCCCATGCCCCACGCATAGCCCTTTCCCCCGGACCCTATTGACTCCCAACAATAACCTTATCTAAGACCCTTTTCAATCGATTGCTAATATTTTTCGCAAAATATATCGGGCAAAAGTGAAATATCCTATAGTCCCTCACCGTCTCTGACTAGCCCCCTTTGGCACCATAACCACAATGCCGTGACTGTGAATCCCCCAAGACACTCCCCTTCATGACATTTAACAACTACTAAAAACCCCTTTAAAACCCCCAATGCTGTATATAAAAATCCTCGGTAATCCGTCTATCCCTGGGCCTTACCCTGCTCTCCCACGGCCGTCCACACTTCATCCTCCACTATATCACCACTCAACCCTCCTATCCCCCTCTCAAGTCCATTGCACCCAACCACCCATATCCCTTAAAGCCTCCTCCTGCACCCTCCGCTCCTCATATACGACCCATACCACCCATCCACATACCGTCCCATGCCCTCTGTCGTAACCAACTATTGCCCCACCCTATACCCTCCCCAAGTCCTCATGCACACACACCCTTACAATTTCTGTCGCTCTACGCCTACATGCCTGCCCTCGCAGGACACATGCCGACGGCTTGTCACCCCATACCACCTCCTCTAACCCACCGCCACCCTTGCAGCACAAACCTTTCATTTTGCAAAACCGATTTTATCTTTCAACCCTCATTTCCACAACAGGGTAACCCGCACTCCACATCCTCTCCCATAACATACCAACTGTCCCTCCCAAATACCTTAGTCCATACGCAACTGATTATCCTCCCTCCCCGTCTAACATAGAAGTCCCTTATCTTGCCCTTAGCCACATTGTCCCACCAGAGCAACAAATCCCCATCCACACGCACCTCGGACCACAACCTGTCCCACAAACCCCCAAACGTGTCCCTCCCCATTCCTCTTGAAGCAACCGGACATTTAATTTCCAATAACTCCCGACCTGCAGGCAACCCCTCCCACCCAAATCCACCAAACCCCCGTGGTCCAAAACACATCCAACACACGCACCCTCCTACTTCCGCTCTCCTAGTCACATATAACCGGTCCAGCAGAGCAGCATAACCTCTTACAAACGTGTGCTCCACGTCCCATGCAGCACCCCTACATCCACCAACCCCACACCATGTAACAGATCCCCAGCAAAACCGAAAATGCCCCCTTGGTTCCACGTCTCTACGACGTGTCACACAGTTCAATCACCACCCACCACCGCAACGCAGGTAGTGATCGTAGGTGATAAATAACACTTCCCTCACAAAATCAGTCTTTACCCTACCATCCGCCTCCGCCGGACATAAATACACACAAAGGACACCCGATCCCTCCCCCATGATCCATCCACCCATGACCCGCCTCCCCTCCCTCCTCACTGTGATGGACAACAAACGGGCTAGTCTCCTAATTATACGCCACACCCCTTTCAATCTCAAGGAGTGTGCAGCGTAAACAGTGTATCCTTCAATCAGTAACTGACAACCATACTTGTGGTTATGTTCCTGTACAAAACCACGTCTATACCATACCTCACCAAATACTCACGAAACCATTCACGCTTCATCTTATCACACAAACCATTAATATTCACGGTAAAGCACTTGAAACCGACAGAGGGGTTTTCCCTTAGGCACTGGCACTTGCCGATCCCCTTTCCCCGAGTGCCACCACGGTCACTCCCAGGTCTCGGGAACCACCCTTCAAGAGAGTCTGTCCCTTGGGACCTCCAACATCACCCCTCGCTACATCAGCCCACATCTTCTTACCCGGACGTTGCGCCGGTGTGAGCATCGCGTCCGTATCAGACTGGGCGCTCTCTTCCGTGACGCACTTTCTTCCTCCATACCACCTCCTGGAGGCCATCAAGTGCACCTCCGCCTCCACGTGAAGCAAGCTGCCCTGCAGCCGAGGCACTAGCCCCAGGAGGCCACCACCCCAGCATCCTGTCCCCGCTGACTCCAAGTCAGCTGCAGGTTCGTCCACACACACCTTACCTGGGGTGCCCAAAATGTCCTGCAACACCGTAGCAAACGCCTTCTGCTACCCTCTCATCAGCCGCCGATACTCCTCCACGGCTCCAGGCTCCCGGACAGATGATTCCGGTACCCTGGTAAAGGGCGCACATCCATCCTCCAAAGATTCTGACCTGTCCACCTCAGCACTCCAACTTGCACCCGACATAGGGTTGTCCGACCCACGCTCCTCCTACGATGCACCAGACTCGTTGATGTCCAACATCCTTTGGGCCCGTCCTTTTACCACACTGCACAGCCATATGGTCATAGGCCCCACACAACCTGCAGGTACGACGTTGCCCCGCATAGGTAACCATGACTTGAGTCCTGAAGTTCTCCAACAGTATGTAGGAAGGGATGGGATGGCGAACGTCATTTTTAACGTAAACGCTCCCTCCAGCAGACCTTGAAACATCCTTCCGACCACCTGCCCACCGTCGCCGTATGAACAGTTCCATATTCTCAAAAACTGTTCTCAAATCAGCCTCAGTCCCTCAAATGGGCAATACGGACCTTGACCCAAACGTAGTACCTGGATACGTGTGAAGAACCCCTGTTACTGCCGATTCACATCCACAGGTACTTCCTGAAACCTGGCGACAACCTCTCATACACATCGGCAGTGCGAAGCTTAATGAAGATTCTATATGCACCATTTATAGCCCACCACACAAATCGTCATTCTCCAATCCGTAGACGTCGCTTACTAATGGTAGTCAGTAGAACAGAAGCATTCTGGCCCGACACAGCCCACGAATCATCTGGATACACACAGTGTTAACTCGGCGATGACCCAACTGCGCCATGTTGTGAAAACAACAATGTCACAAGGTGCCGGTAGAGGCAGGCTAGTCGCACGTCCGCTCGACACCAAGGTTGAGCGATGAATGGATCAATTTATGCCTTTCGAGATGGCTACGAATTGCCTCGGCAATTATTGATTCCACAATTTTCCAACTATGGAAGTAAGGCTTATTGGTCTATAGTTCGAAGCTAAGGACCTGTCACCTGCCTTGTAAATAGGTATTACATTTGCCATTTTCCACTTGTCTGGCACTATGCCAGTTTGTAGTGATATATTGAAAACATTAGCCAAAGGTATGCTAAGATCCTCTTAACATTCCTTTAAAACCCTTGCAAACAGTTCATCAGGGCCTGGCGATTTGTTAGGTTTTAATTTCTCTATTTGTCGAGGACCACCATGTCACTAGTTACCCCAATAGTGCACAGTTTATCGTCCTATATTCTGGAATTTCGCTAGTATCTTCCTGAGTAAAAACTGACCCATAGTCAGGTCATCCCAATTTAGCCCACCCAGGTAATTTCTCAGTCCCATAAAGTCGGCCAAGCGGAAATCTAGGACAGACTTGATCGAAGTTACCTGGGTAATTCCATGATATATTAAAACAAAGTGATTTGTGATCACTTTCCCCAAGCTTATCATTAACCACAAGATTATTAACTAGTGATTCTTTGTTGGCAAGAACCATGTCAAGCAGGTTGTTTCCTCTAGTTGGTTCTGTCACAAACTGTTTTAAAAAGCAATCCTGAACCGTATCAAAAAAGTCACTAGACTCAAGATTACCTGTCACATTGTTCCAATCAATTTGTCTAAAGTTAAAATCTCCCATTAACACAACATTTTCATATCTAGACGCCTTATGAATTTCATCCCATAGCAGCCTACCGCACTCCCTATCAAGGTTTGGGGGCCTATAAATCACACCCAAAATTAATTTTTCATGACCTTCGAGAAACTGTAGCCAAACAGATTCTGTGTCCGATGTTTCTAATCTACTTCCAGGTGAACGTCCCAGCGGCTCTCTCTCTCTGATCTTGTCTACCAGACAGGCTACACAGGTTGCTGCAGGATGTGTTAGACTGCCTCCGTGGCTGGTGGCCTTCACCTCGTCACGATGAGGCAGGCTCCATCACTCTCTGGGAATTGATTAACAATATTGCTTCCATTATTGAGGGGGACTAATTCGTCATGGGCGGTAAAGATGTCAATTTCTGTTGCCCCTTGAAACAAGAGAGCATCTGGTATACTATGTTGGATCTTAACGTTTATGTTTAAGGTCAAGCAGACGATGACCTTACGATAATGAAATGAATAACCTCTATTTCTAATGTCACAGAACTGTACACCTTTGCAAGGTCACACCACTGTTGCAAGGTCACACCCCTATACACTGTAGCAAGGTTACACCACTACACACATGGTCATACCACCATATACTGTTGAAAGATCACACCATTGTACACTGTTGAAAGATCACACCATTGTACACTGTTGAAAGATCACACCATTGTACACTGTTGAAAGATCACACCATTGTACACTGTTGAAAGATCACACCATTGTACACTGTTGCAAGATCACACCATTGTACACTGTTGCTAGATCACACCATTGTACACTGTTGCTAGATCACACCACTGTACACTGTTGCTAGATCACACCCCTATACAATATTGCAAGGTCACAACACTATACACTGTTGCAAGTCACACCACTACACATTGTTGAAAGTTCACACGTTATACAGTTGCAAGGTCACACTTCCACAACACTGTTAAGGTCACAACACACTGCTAAGGACACACCACAACACAGTTAAGGACACATCACAACACACTGTTAAGGACACACCACAACACACTATTAAGGACACACCACAACACACTGTTAAGGACACACCACAACACACTGTTAAGGACACACCACAACACACTGTTAAGGACACACCACAACACACTGTTAAGGACACACCACAACACACTGTTAAGGACACACCACAACACACTGTTAAGGACACACCACAACACACTATTAAGGACACACCACAACACACTATTAAGGTCACATCACAACGCACTGCTAAGGTCACACCACAACACACTGCTAAGATCACACCACAACACACTGTTAAGGTCACACCACAACACACTGTTAAGGTCACACCACAACACACTGTTAAGGTCACACCACAACACACTGTTAAGGTCACACCACAACACACTGTTAAGGACACACCAGAACACACTGTTAAGGACACAACACACTGTTAAGGTCAGACTACAACACACTGTTAAGGACACACCACAACACACTGTTAAGGACACACCACAACACACTGTTAAGGACACACTACAACACACTGTTAAGGTCACACCACAACACACTGTTAAGGTCACACCACAACACACTGTTAAGGACACACCACAACACACTGTTAAGGTCGCACTACACTTGTATGGTCACATCACAAAAGTCACATGTACAATTATAAGAATGCCGTCACACTAGCGTAAGGTCACACCCCATTGCACACTAGTACAAGGTCACACCATACACTGTGGTATGGCCACATTGCCACAATTTAACAAGTTGTGAACCTGAACCACCGGAACACACACATGGTTGTAAAGGTGTCACCTTAACACCAGGTGAACCACCTCTCTTACATACTTCACCAGGTGAACCCCCTCTTGCATCCTTCACAAGGTGAACCACCTCTTGCATCCTTCACAAGGTGAACCACCTCTCTTACATCCTTAACCAGGTGAACCACCTCTTACATCCTTCACCTGATGAACCACTTCTTACATCCTTCACCAGGTGAACCACCTCTTACATCCTTCACCTGGAGAACCACCTCTTACATCCTTCACCTGGAGAACCACCTCTTACATCCTTCACCAGGGTGAACCACCTCTTACATCCTTCACCAGGTGAACCACCTCTTACATCCTTCACCAGGGTGAACCACCTCTTACATCCTTCACCAGGTGAACCACCTCTTACATCCTTCACCAGGTGAACCACCTCTTACATCCTTCACCAGGGTGAAACCACCTCTTACATCCTTCACCAGGGTGAACCACCTCTTACATCCTTCACCAGGTGAACCACCTCTTACATCCTTCACCAGGTGAACCACCTCTTACATCCTTCACCAGGGTGAACCACCTCTTACATCCTTCACCAGGGTGAACCACCTCTTACATCCTTCACCAGGTGAACCACCTTACATCCTTCACCAGGTGAACCACCTCTTACATCCTTCACCAGGTGAACCACCTCTTACATCCTTCACCAGGTGAACCACCTCTTACATCCTTCACCAGGGTGAACCACCTCTTACATCCTTCACCAGGTGAACCACCTCTTACATCCTTCACCAGGGTGAACCACCTCTTACATCCTTCACCAGGTGAACCATCTCTTACATCCTTCACCAGGGTGAACCACCTCTTACATCCTTCACCAGGTGAACCACCTCTTACATCCTTCACCAGGGTGAACCACCTCTTACATCCTTCACCAGGGTGAACCACCTCTTACATCCTTCACCAGGTGAACCACCTCTTACATCCTTCACCAGGGTGAACCACCTCTTACATCCTTCACCAGGGTGAACCACCTCTTACATCCTTCACCAGGGTGAACCACCTCTTACATCCTTCACCAGGGTGAACCACCTCTTACATCCTTCACCAGGGTGAACCACCTCTTACATCCTTCACCAGGGTGAACCACCTCTTACATCCTTCACCAGGGTGAACCACCTCTCTCCCATCCTTCTCAACGCTGCATGCATCTCCTGCTGTTTACCACATTATTATCCCTCACCTTGCATGACATGCACTGCTGCAGAGGTTGCAGCCTTTTTTTTATTTGGACACGCACATGCCCGTGCTGCATGGATTACATGACACGTGTCACTGCCAAACACGGATTTTTATCCGCGTAATGTCCAGTCAGTTACACATTTCTGCACTGGGGCGTGTTCATGCTCTGCCCGCCATTATTGTTTACCTCTGAAGAAATGTCTGCAATAAAATATTCTTTACAATTCTTTAAAGAATCGAGGCTTTTAATTTTATACGCGTTACTGATTATTTGGCGACTTGCTTCTTCCTGGTTCAGGCATGGAGATCAGGGCGATACATTACTATCAGTGCTGCTGCAAAACCTCACCAGCGTCGGCTCGTCTCTACTTACGGATCTAAAGCCGCATTATTGCAGATACGTAGTCTTCACTATCATAAGAGTCACATTTATTGAAAAGCACTTTCTTCAGTGTCTGACACGACCAGCATCGCTGATTAACACTTTCTTCTGATATGAATTACCAACAAACATACTTTACATGTCATGCGAATAATGAATATGAAATACAGTAGTCACCCTGACATCAAAAGGTTTCACTTCTGTATACCAACTGATGCTATATATTTTACAATTTAAATTGTGATGCATACGTTTAGTACTTGAGTGTTATCACGACTTTACAGTTCTCGCAGAAAAGTCCTGGACACCTTCCCATGGACAGTCCATGTCAGTCTTATGTCCAGTACGTAACCGCGAGTATGCCGTTACCCATAAAGATAAGTGGTGATGGAGATGGAAAGATAGCCAGAAATCCAACTGCGAATTGATTTTAAATCAATTTATTGGTTACTGACTTAGCAGCCGCTAGCAAAAGACGATGTTGGGAGAAAATCGAAGACCCACCTATGGGAGGATTGGAAGATTAACCTGCACAACGTGCAGAGAGCTTAACAACAACAACAACATATCCATGTAACCAACAAATGACCATATATTTGTGTCTACCGATGAGACAATTTACGAGAGATGTCAGGCAGGATGGGATGTTGGCACTCTAAATTTTGTATTGCTTGTAACCCACTGTAGTAGTCTGAAATTAGAAGCAATGAGGCAGACATGGTACTGATGCGCATGACGGCAGAGAACACTGCGAAAATACTGGCTGTCTCCAGCAAGTGCCCGGTAAGCTATACTGAACACGTCAGCGGTTATTCCATAGGTAGTAGGACAGTGAAAGTCAGAAAATAAAAAAGAGTAAAAAACCAAGGGACACTTAACTCAGCACACAAGCTTTCAACCACCTCAAATATAATCAATGAAGAATGCTACGTCATGAAAAAGTAACTGGGATCTAAGGGATAGACTTTATCTGCAGTCTACCTTAGACAAAACCAAAGCTGAACTAGATGCAACGCGGTCGCTGCATGATGGGAGAAACTTGTTCCCGTTACCCATAAGTCCAGCTGTGTCTACTCAATCCATGCCAAACTAATTGTGCTTTCGTCAGGAATAAGATTCTACCATATTTAACTATCAGCACTTAGGAGACAGAGGAGCTTACGACGACGTTTCGGTCCGACTTGGACCATTTACAAAGTCACTCATTTCTGTTAGTATGACTGTAAATGGTCCAAATTGGACCAAAATGTAGTGGTAAGTTGCTCTCTCGTGTGTGGGGGTTATTTGTGTATTGTTCTGGTCACGGTATTGTTCTGGTCACGGTATTGTTCTGGTCACGGTATTGTTTTGGTCACGGTATTGTTCTGGTCACGGTATTGTTCTGGTCACGGTATTGTTCTGGTCACGGTATTGTTCTGGTCACGGTATTGTTCTGGTCACGGTATTGTTCTGGTCACGGTATTGTTCTGGTCACGGTATTGTTCTGGTCACGGTATTGTTCTGGTCAAGGTATTGTTCTGGTCAAGGTATTGTTCTGGTCAAGGTATTGTTCTGGTCACGGTATTGTTCTGGTCACGGTATTGTTCTGGTCAAGGTATTGTTCTGGTCAAGGTATTGTTCTGGTCAAGGTATTGTTCTGGTCACGGTACTGTT
Source organism: Cherax destructor (assembly GCA_009830355.1). Taxonomy (NCBI): domain Eukaryota; kingdom Metazoa; phylum Arthropoda; class Malacostraca; order Decapoda; family Parastacidae; genus Cherax; species Cherax destructor. Next base: position 11,884 of record WNWK01012050.1, read on the forward strand.
CTGATCACGGTACTGTTCTGATCACGGTACTGTTCTGATCACGGTATTGTTCTGGTCACGGTATTGTGCTGGTCACGGTATTGTGCTGGTCACGGTATTGTTCTGGTCACGGTATTGTTCTGGTCACGGTATTGTTCTGGTCACGGTATTGTGCTGGTCACGGTACTGTTCTGGTCACATTACTGTTCTGGTCACGGTATTGTGCCTTTTTGTTCTTTACCATTACAATCACTTTCAGTAAAGATGACAAATTTTCCTCTACTGTACAGAGCCTAAAACCAATTCGAACTTTCCATTAAGATATACTGGCTTGAAAACTTTAAAGCCAATCAGAAGTTTCATTCTCTAGTTATCTTATAAACATTTCTTTTATACATGTTAGCCGACGGTGCCCCGTGGCCTGGTGGCAAAAGCTCTTGCTTCACACGGTGAGGGTCCGGGTTCGATTCCTGGCGAAGGGGTGGAAACATCGGACGTGTTTCCTTACACCGGTTGTCTATGTTCACCCATCAGTAAAATGGGTACCTGGGTGTTAGTGGACTGGTGTGGGTCGCATCCTGGGACAAAACTGACCTAATTTGCCCGAAATGCTCTGCTTAAGAAGCGGCTTTCTATATAGTAGTATGTCATTGATGTCAGCTAGGCCTGTATACCTTGTACATGTACTTGTAGTAAATAAAGATATTATTATGACTATTGTGGGTGGCAATCTGGGAGGGGTGACGGTATCTTAGATGGGTGTCATCTTTCATTGTCTTCTAGGTAGTATAGTTCTCTGTTAACGCCCAGATGCGGTTTCTCTATACATGTCTTGCATTTTTGTTCATCTAATACTATTATTATTATAATCAAAAGAAGATCTAATACTATTACATTGCGATTACCATCGTTAATAGCTAAAACGATGTTAATCAGCTTTATATTATTACATATTCATTTTCACCTTTCTTATGTTTTCATTATATATATATATATATATATATATATATATATATATATATATATATATATATATATATATATATATATATATATATATATATATATACGCGAGCTTACGTCAGAGGTGAGTGGAGTCGAGTAGACAGTACATTATTATTATTATAATAAAAAAAGAAGCGCTAAACCACAAGGGTCATACAGCTGTAGACAGTACAGCACCTCTCTGGGTACATTGAAGGTCTTCATTGCTTACTCATTTTAACTTAAATTGAGAAGCTATTGGTCTAGAGCTTTATTCTCTAAAGTCACCAGAAATTGTGAGATCTTGTGAAACTTTCATTGTATAGAAGTTCTCATGTATTAAGAGACTCCAAGTATTCTAGTCAACATTAATCGTCTTGGAAAATGGGATAGTGACAGTTGGGAGGTACTTATTCTCAGCTGTCGTATCTGAGCGCCTCTGCAAAGACAGTGATTATGTATGAGTGAGGTGAAAGTGTTGAATGATGATGAAAGTATTTTCTTTTTGGGGATTTTCTTTCTTTTTGGGTCACCCTGCCTCGGTGGGAGACAGCCGACTTGTTGAAAATAAATAAATAAATAAATAAATATATATATATATATATATATATATATATATATATATATATATATATATATATATATATATATATATATATATATATATATATATATATAAGGCCCATTCAGCTTGAATGAAGGTCATGGTAATTTATAAGTTGTGTATAAAGTCTGTGTTTATATATAATAACTAAGAAAAAGGCACAATTAAAATACTTTAAGTCAATAACGTTATCTACGTTATATTAAAAATATATTTTACAAAGTTTTTCGATCTCCTTATTAATCTGTACACAAGATTAAATTATATCATCAGAAATGATTCCTTACTACGACATAACTGGAGTATGATTCTCTATGAAAATCCCTTAGACTAACATCGCCTATTATTTATAAAGTTTATCGTAATATTCTCCAAGGCTGAGGGACTGATCACCTCATCTACTCTCTTCGTACATAATCTATGAATTAAAGTGTTGAAGCAATTGCTTGGCGAAAAGCCTCCAGATAATGATACCCAGGTGTTGGCACACGTGTCTAATTCCTCACCGTAGATGAGGCTAGACTTGAAAATGTGCTGAGGCAGGCTAACCCCTCTTAAACCTGTAAATTCAATGGTGAAGAAATAACCTAAAAATATATCCCAAACGATAAATATATATAAATAAAAAAAGAGAGAGCAGAGCCCCCCAAAAAATACGTTCTTATACTTTCATTTCAATGCTTTTTGGACCTTTTTCGGTAGAGTATGAATTATTTTTTGTGTACCTTCAAAAAGACAAATACAACACTTTTCTTTGTTAGTCTGTGGGTCAATTTTAGGGTCTCGTGTAACCAGTGATGAGGCTTCGTTCCCCGTGGGCCCTCGTGACCAAGGTTCAGAACCACCGCCCTAGCTGACTGAATTCTTGGTTTCATATGAAGAAGTATAAATAACAGAAGTGCTAAGGTTATACTTCAAACTTTTACACAGCTTTGATAAAGCCTCGTTTAGATTATGTTGCACAGTTCAAGTCTCCACATTACAGACTGAACATAATTGCGCTGGAAAACAAGCAGAGAAGGATGACCAAGTTGAATTCTATTAGAAACCCTTCATACAAAGACGAGCTGAAGGCTCTGAATTCGCTCTCTCCGGAAAGGCATAGAATTAGGGGGGATATTAATGAAGTGTACAGACAGAAAATAGGAATAAAGGGGATCTAACCAAGACAGGACTCGCAGCAATGGATTCAAATTAAAGAAATTTAAGATTTAGAAAGGGTACAAGGAAGTACTAGCTAGGCAGTAAGTTGTAGATAAGTGGAACAAACACCCATATAGCATCATTGAAGTAATAACTTTGGGTAACCTTAAAATAATTTAAATATAGGCTAGACAGGTATGTGGGTGGATGACAGACCTTTCTACCATGAACCAGGCGGCTGCTTAGTTCAAGTTTAATATCTTTATTATACACCCCATACCCATCCTGTGGGTGGTAGTCAAAAGATTACATAATGGGTCCAGGGACTAGGTCGCAAGTTTTGACAATTGAACAATTTACAGAGGTAATGAACTATTTTCATGTTTATATCTGGTCACAATCGTAATGAGTTATTTATGCAGACATTAATTAGGCCACACACACACAAACAAAAAAAACTTTTAATGTACAGTGAGCAAAGTCAGGGTATTTTTCCAGAATGGTTTGTAATATACCACTGGATAAAATACTTTGACATTCCTTGAACATTTCTGAGTGAGTTGTCTCTGAATTCATTAATTTTATCGCATTCTAGTACATAATGATGCAAGGTGTGACAACTGTCTATCTGACAAAGTTTACATTTCGTTTGGTCTACATCTGGTGGTGGTGATTTAACCTACCAGATACACTTGTAACCCTGCTGGAGCCGGGCGTAAGTGACAGCCAAGAGTCTGCTTATTTTATTGGATGCACCATAGACATGTAGCTCTTCCTGCATGACAGAATGATGATAGAATGACTGGTGTCCATCTCCCTCAGTGTTTCAGTGCAGTCTTCCTTCGTTCTAAAACGGGTTCGTTTCACTGACCCCTGCCTGGAATTCCTGGTTTCCCGTTCGTGCAATATTGTCTTTGTTTTACCAGATTATGGAGTAATAACGTCCAATTTTCAGCAGTGCTGATGTCTTAACGTTCTTTATCTTGCTGGCTATCTCCTCAGTCAAGACTGTTTATCGTCATTTCCTTTCTAATGCAAACTTTCACCGAGCAGTCCAGCAATTCAGATGGGGTGAGACTCCTGTTTTTTCATGGCTTATGACGTCACAATCGGGTTATCAATGTGCTGCTTTTTTCGAAGCATTCTTTTTACTGCACCATGATGGCACGCGAACCAGAATTCAATATTTTCTTCCCTCGTGAATCCCTGTAACTTGATTGTTGCAATAAACAAATTAGGAATTTTGTATTTTTTGAAACATTACATTCATTGGAAAACGAGTCATTTCCATCATGGACTCCGTCCTCCAACGTGCAGTTTCCGCTTGGGAACACCGGCTGATAACGATATATCGTACGTTGATAGACGAAAGCTGCTCCTTTACGTTATTTTGTAATTGTCGGTTCAATAAAGAATAAGAAGTCTTAATACCGTGACTACAGCAATTCAGTTGTAACCTGACAATGGTCCAAGAGAACGAAACATTCTCAGGGTTTTGGTGAAATGTTTAAATCTATGTAAAAATAGGTTTAAGTCAAGCTAACCTAGATTATTTTTTTTTAAGTTTGACGCTGTACAGAGCTACCAAAAATACACAAATAAACTAGAGGCAATATGTGCGAAAACGACCGTCCTAAGCACAAGACCCGCATTATAATGACTCACGAAATCGTACTGACACGATTGCAAACAAACCATAGCACTCTCTGGTGGCGGGTTGTATCCCTGCCCGTTGTATGGTATTTTCCCGCATTATAATGTCCAATGTAGTATCAAATGACATAATTAGGGTAACTGTTGACACACTTGCTGGTAGACTGTCATGATTATAATAATAATTGATTTTGACAGTCTTTCTGTATATTTAGTTTCAATTTCAATATGCATCGTGTTTTTTTCCAGTGTTTATTATGACCTCATGTGTTGCAAAATAGTTGGTAATGAATCTGAGTGTGTAAGACGGTCTAGCCCCAGCCTTCACCCTCCTACACACACTTGTGAATGTTTAAAACAGTCTAGACCCAGCCTACACTTTCCCCAAGCCTAGCATGGGTCAAAAAACCTACTGTAGTGTTCCTTCATTATGTTATTAATGTACCTGTACAAGAAACAACTGGAGAAAATGTTGCCCTTGCTCCCGGAGAAACTACAACACAGTATATACTCCTGTGACAGTGATACGACTTACAGATCTAAACGCTGTACTTGTAATAATGCAAACCTGTCATGTACCGTATTTTATGCATGAGGAAATACACGAGTAGCCACCCTCATGAGAATTAGGCTTTTCTGTGAGTGTTCACGTTTTTCAATTAATCAAATATATATTTGGAGCATTATTTATATTATTTTAAAGACAATTATGACATTTTCCATAATTAACCTTAAACAGACACTACAGACTCTGTTACTAACACTACATTATACCATTTCAAAAGATATTTTTACCCTGGGTGCAATTATGTAAATTACCTAGTATTAAAAGAGTTGTGCAAAGGAGATAGTTAAATTTAGTACCTATTGTAAAATAACTTTGTTTATATAACTTAACCTAATGTTACCTAACTTAATTTAATGGATAATTTTATAGCTAGTATAGGTTAGGTTGGGGTTACGTTATTAAATTATCGAAATAAGACTTTTTTATTATTTGGCCAAAAATATATCTGCTACCATTGCAAAACCTATTTAATAAAAAATAATCTACGTAAATGATATCGATGTAATTATTTTTCTCATTGTCACCTAAATAAAACAAATCTAAGAAATAACTAATTTACTGGTGGAATATTGAGCATTGATGTTATCTATAATAAAACATCAGCGAATGTCCCGGAAGAACAAGTAACAAAGACCAATTCAATTATTTACCTTTGAAATTTTTTTTTTTTTTTACCAAGATGGTTATTGCAGCTACCGTGGAAAAATAGTTATGGTCACTGAAATTTAAATTCGCTATTTTCGAGGTCATAATGAATAAATCTGTTAATGTTTGTATCAAATGTTGTCCTAACTGAATTCTCTTCTCTGGAAACTATTTATTTTTTGATACTATAATCAGAACTGTAGCTGCACAAGAATAAATGTTATAGCTATATATATATATATATATATACTATATCTGAGAGGGTCCACCTAGAATATATATATTAAACAGTGTATCTAGCACTGCCGACGTGTGACAAGACACCAACCTGCATGTTATGTGGGACCTTGACTACAATCAGCAGCTGCATGTTATGTGGGACCTTGACTACACTCAGCAGCTGCATGTTATGTGGGACCTTGACTACACTCAGCAGCTGCATGTTATGTGGGACCTTGACTACACTCAGCAGCTGCATGTTATGTGGGACCTTGACTACACTCAGCAGCTGCATGTTATGTGGGACCTTGACTACACTCAGCAGCTGCATGTTATGTGGGACCTTGCCTACATTCAGCAGCTGAGGAAAAAACTATATCCGAAAATTTTGGGTTAATGTCCTTCACTACTGGACTGTTGTTTCTCAGAAATATTCAGTATTTAATTTTCAGTAGAGTTAAATTTACCACAGCATGGGATCTTGATACAGGGAATTCTTCTACGCTTGCCTAACCTACAGGCATGACCTACTTAAACTTTTTTTTTTATATTTTATTAAAAAAACACTTTATACATAAATTGCAATTGTATCAACCTTAACTTTATACATACCAAGAACCACACCTCTGAACATAATAAAAATCATCACATTTCTTTACAATCCACCTCCATTACACCTGAACTAAACAAGCATATATATGCAACATCACTCATTAATACAAAACAGTACATTAAACTCTAAACCTAACCTACTTAAACTAGTGCATTTGTCCAATGGCGACTCCACCTCCTCCTTCTACTCACCTGACTGCAGTATATAAACTATTTCTCCGAGCTTATGCTGTACATCAATTGATAACTCTAATGGTTATAATTACAACCATATTTTTTAGAGGTGAACCCGCGTCTGAAAACATTTGTTGTTTCCTGACAAACCTAACCATGTGCTGTATTTTTCTCAAAATTGATGGATCGAACACATCGACTTTAGGCTGAGGGACTGATTACCTCATTCTCATCTTTCACCGTTCTTCTTTGTATTGGACTAAAGTGACACTGGCGGGCGAACGTTTCCTCAATAAAGATTCCCAAACGCTACACAAGTGTCTCGTTCTTCACCACAGTGTGGCACTACTACAGTATGGCATTATATAGTGCGACACTAATATTTAGTGTGGCATCGTTACATAGTGTGGCACTGCTATAACTACGGGCACATCTTTACAGGCATCAGTTTTCTGATATTATTAGTTTGCTGCTCTCATATTTGGTGTTATATCATTACTGGTTAGTCACAATACGTGGCACTCCACCGCACCATGTTCATAATTCGTCCCAAGTTACAAGAATCATTACATAAATGAAAAAAAAAATACACGAATGGTTAGGAGTGGTATGGGGGTATTAAAGTTTGATGAGAATAATGGGAGAGCGTGTCAGCTGTAGTTCCTAAGAACAAAGAGATCGTCACTAACGAGTTAGATCAGTATACAAGTATTTCAGAACCTCCTTTTTTCCAGTGTGTGATTCAAACCAGTTTTTGTGCACACTTATCAACAAACAATAACAAACGCAACTTTAAAATTTGCAATTATTACTACTACTGTGTTTTGTTGTAATTTCGTATTTTAAAATTTTATATTATTTATATTATTGTTATAATTATTAAAATATTATTAATGGAAAAGTGCTAAACCCGGTCATACAGAGCCTGGGGAACGAGAGGCAATCAGGACACCTACCCTCTGGGTGACTGATAACTTTGATCATAACTCGTATATGTGAACATAAAACAATCTGCAGAACAATCCGCAATGTTAAATTCGTAAGAGCACCGACTAGGGTTCAACTGACTGGCACTTTTTTCAGAATAACAAAAATTACAAAGCGGAATGCATGAAATTACATGACCCATCATTCATGACTGACACACTGATGAAAGATGTATGACGGTTATCCCTATTTTACTGCAGCAACACTGACCATTTTTTCACTTCGTGTCTGCATTATTCAACTGCGACAACGTATTACCGTTTTTTCGCTCATGTTTGCGAGAAACCCAAAATGCATTTTCGGAAAACCAAATGTCATCTGTGAAAACCTAACTGGGGCAAAATTTAAATTAACGTAGTTAATTATTTCCGACACCATCAGTAACTAGGATATATTGACTCGATGATAGTGCTACAAATCATTATTATTATTAACATTATTTAAAAAAAAAAGGAGCTAATACCATGTGGTTCATACGGGACAGATTTAGATATTACGTGAAACACGAACCAAACTGTGAAGCCATGCAGTATGTTTTAGGATGTGACGAGGCCCTTAGAGTAACAGTCAGGACCCTGACCCACCTTGCTGCTCTCATTTATTATACTAGTGAAAACTAAATAGTAACTTTCGAGGAAGACGTACGACTGCCACTGCCCGCTACCAACATGCTATATAATTTGAATTTAAAAAAAAAATATTCAACAAAACATGAGACCATAACAAATTTGTTTTGATTTCAGAAAGAAAATGGCTTGTATGACATGCAAATAAATACTTGTGGCCACGTGTGACACGAACCATCAAATGTTACAGACAGGAGCCCGACTCAGGAAATAGTTAACTATTTGGGGGTCCTTAGCGAGCACAGTGACCGCGTAGGTCACTCTATTACTAATAACCATAATTTTTAAAGGGATGGACCTGTAAGCCAGTGGAAGGCCTCGGTCAGATGACCAAAACCTCCAACTGCGGGTCATCATATGACTAAGACCCACGTCAGGAAACACTTTTCCTGTTTCCTGACAAACCTTACCTAACCTAACTTAGCGTAGGTCAGAAGCGTAAGTAAATATTTTTATCTAGGATTGTAGAAACTCATTAAATGGTGTTGTAAATAGCGTGGCAGGTCACACCACAAAGTAACACTTGCAACACCTCACACCACAATATAACTCGTGCAACAGATCACACTACAATATAACATGTGCAACACAATCATCCTTTCAAAATTTTGTACTCCACGGCATTTTATTTTCCTCAATACCATTACAATCTTTACTATGATTTTTACAATTAGAAACACTCAAAACAATGTTTTATTATTTTTTAGACATTTTATTAAAAGTAAAATTGAAAATACGAGTCGTCTTTCACAGTTATTATCCCTACCCCCGCCACTAGTGTATCCCTACCCCCACCACTAGTGTATCCCTACTCCCACCACTAGTGTATCCCTACCCCCACCACTAGTGTATCCCTACCCCCACCACTAGTGTATCCCTACCCCTACCACTAGTGTATCCCTACTCCCACCACTAGTGTATCCCTACTCCCACCACTAGTGTATCCCTACCCCCACCACTAGTGTATCCCTACCCCCACCACTAGTGTATCCCTACCCCCACCACTAGTGTATCCCTACCCCTACCACTAGTGTATCCCTACTCCCACCACTAGTGTATCCCTACCCCCACCACTAGTGTATCCCTACCCCCACCACTAGTGTATCCCTACCCCTACCACTAGTGTATCCCTACTCCCACCACTAGTGTATCCCTACTCCCACCACTAGTGTATCCCTACTCCCACCACTAGTGTATCCCTACCCCCACCACTAGTTTATCCCTACCCCCACCACTAGTGTATCCCTACCCCCACCACTAGTGTATCCCTACCCCCACCACTAGTGTATCCCTACCCCACCACTAGTGTATCCCTACCCCCACCACTAGTGTATCCCTACCCCCACCACTAGTGTATCCCTACCCCCACCACTAGTGTATCCCTACTCCCACCAATGGATGACGGGGTTGTACACCCCCACCCATCACTGGATGGCAGGGGTGTACACCTCCCACTGTTGCGTGCACCAAGTATGTTACATGTTCATCACACAACCATTCGGCATGTCCTCTAGATCAGTGAACTGGCACTTCAGAGTGTGGCAGTTCTGGGGGCCCCCTGTTGCACTACTGTCCAATTCAAACTCGCCACTTGCGTGGAATCCGGCTACTTCAGTCAAATTGACTTCACTTGAGCTTACCTGGCTGAATGGCAGACTACTGACACTAGTCGTGACCATTACTGCCTCGAGTGGCTCTGATTTGTATCATTCCAATCTTGTCTTATTTTCTCATTATTAACAGTGTACATAGTTTGTATATTGGTGAGGAAATACATGGGTAGAGAGATCTACCCTTGCTTGTTTTGGCTTACCCTTGCTCTGTCTTGCTGACTTAGTAATGACCAGGTGCAACATGACATCAGATTACCACCTGTGTTCATAATACCCACTAACGAGTCAGAGGCGGTCAAACAGTCCACCTATCGTAATGACACGATTGCAAACAAACCATACCATGGGACCGTGGCTTACGCGACTGTCTGGAGTTTTGAGACTCTCTGACCGCGGGTTCGAACCCCACCCGTGGTATGGTTAGTTCACCTATCCCTTGGTTAGTTATTAGGGTTGAAGCCTATCCACTGCAAGACTGTTATGGCCGCATGGAACAATACACCATCAGACATTTAACCCTTAATGTATACACACAAATACACACTTCTCGGTGTATATATATATATATTTTTAATTAATACATACATGTAAAACTGGACTATAAATATTAACTTTTTTTGAGCACGATTATTTCAAGTTTGCTTTTAATGTACTTTTAACTTTTCATGTTATATTTTTACCTTTTAAAATAATGGAAACAAGATAGCAATATGTTAGTAAAAGATAACTGCCCGTTGCCTGGGTAATATAAATCTCGGAAATAATGGCAAAACTCATTTGCAGTAAAGTCTTATAAACTCAGTAGAACAAACCTGTTTTCCACAATGAAAAACCTGTACACGATAGCAGTGTTGAGGGGCGAAACACAACTACGAACACCAAATTAACCATTAAAGGAGAAACAGAGATAAAAGAGAAGAAAAACATAACTGTGATACACATAATTTGAGACGTGTCAAGATGTGAACACACTCCTTCATACTTCATTCTCCTAGAATATTTCTAGGAAACTAAATGACAACCTAGTTTAACTAACATTAATGTTTATGCGAGATTGTAGTGATAATGCCGGAATACACGTATGTAAATGTTGAACAACTTAACTGTTACTTACCAAGGCTTGTACACCAGTGTCGTCCAATAAACTGCAATATACACTCCACAAATTCCAAACTCGCTTAACACACCAGGAAATTCATACACGAGTAATAGTTAAACGTATACACAACTTAGTTATCGATAAATAGTGATTTGTGTTCGAAATAACGAACACACTTCACCCAACTTGTTCCAGACTTCACACATCTTGTAAAAAAATATATACAAACTGTTTACGAAGAGTCCTGATAATTTTGTTCTATGAAGATACACTTCAGTGTTACCTCAAGTGTACACAGAACACTATACTGATGGTAGTACTTAAAATAACACCAGGGAATCACTGTTAATAAGGGAGGGTAGAGTGCACCATCCTCCCCCTCTCACACCTTCCTCAATTCTGATCACAATTTCACAAATGTTACTCACACAAATTTGCAAAACATTCTTAAGTGAAAAAAAATGTGTATTTTTATTTCATTATCGTGTAAAATGTTAAAACGTATTAATAAGTATTGCCAAATTTATTTGTTAACGTTAAAATGGTGTGAGAAGCGGTCAGCTGACACCATGTCAACAACACTCGGTGTGGTAGATAGGCTTTAAACCCAAGACTTTAAGGATGCAATTAACATGTACAATAACAACAAAGAATAGTTTAATGCCTAAAATAAACATTAAACTAAATGCGGCTATACAGAATTATAATATATATTATTATGATAGGATTATCATGGGGACGCGCTAAACCCCTAGGGATTATACAGCGCCTGTGGGGGGGGGGGATGGAAGGCACTCAGCCTTAATTCAGGGAACTGGAGCACAGATCCAATTCCCTAGATCAAGAGCCCCTCACCAGCACCAAGGAACGTACCTTGAGACGATAAGATATATTAAGGCTTGAGCCTAGTAAATTTACGAGGCCATTTAGCTGCCTCTTATCTATGACCAGTCATCAAGGGCACTTCCTTTAGTGCTCTTGATCCAAGGAATTAGCATTACTGCATTCATGGAAAGAGCGCTAAACTCGTAGGTGTCATGCTATATTATTATATTCATGGGGGGAGCGCTAAACGCGTTGGGGTCATTCAGAGCCTGGAGGGAATGGGTGCCAGTCTGATTCCATCTAAGGAAGAGGTGGTCAGTTCCAGTTCCTTGGATCAAGAGTCTAACACCGCCTCCTTAACCGGTGGTGACAGCAGTGTGAAAACTGGTGATGAGACTAACATAGTTACTGCAGACACCAGTATTACTGCAGACAGTGTAGAAAACAGTGTTATTGCAGACAACAGTATTACTGCAGAGTTATTACAGATAACAGAGTTAATACACAGTCAGTGTTACTACAGATTTACTGCAGACAACAGTGCTACTGCAGAGTTATTACAGATAACAGAGTTAATACACAGTCAGTGTTACTACAGACAGAGTTACTGCAGAAAACAGTCAGTGTCAGTCAGTCTTTGGAAATTTACTCTGGATGAAAATTGGATTCCTCTGTTTCATATTAAGTTTCCGCCACTTAGGGAACACCAAATTTAATTTTGACTACATTTTTAACCTAATGCGTCCCTCTCCATGCTTACACACACACACACACACACACACACACACACACACACACACACACACACACACACACACACACACACACACACACACAAGCTCGACATCTGGTCTAGCAGTTGGCTTCTCGAATTCAATCCCTCCAAATGCAAAGTCATGAGGATCGGAGAAGGGCAAAGAAGACCGCTGACAGAGTACAAGCTAGGCGGACAAAGGCTACAAACCTCGGCAAAGGAGAAAGACCTTGGAGTGAGTATAACGCCTAGCACGTCTCCGGAGGCACACATCAACCAGATAACTGCGGCAGCATATGGGCGTCTGGCAAACCTTAGATTAGCGTTCCGTTACCTTAACAAGGAATCGTTCAAGACACTGTATACCGTGTACGTCAGGCCCATACTAGAATATGCAGCACCAGTCTGGAACCCACACCTGGTCAAGCACGTAAGGAAACTAGAGAAAGTGCAAAGGTTTGCGACAAGGTTAGTTCCACAACTCAGGGGTCTGTCTTATGAAGAAAGGTTGAGGGAAATAGGACTAACAACACTGGAGGAAAGAAGGGTCAGAGGAGACATGATAACGACATACAAAATACTGCGGGGAATTGACAAGGTAGATAGTGACAGGTTGTTTCAGAGAGGGAACACAGAAACAAGGGGACACAACTGGAAGCTGAAGACTCAGATGAGTCAAAGGGATGTCAGGAAACATTTCTTCAGCCACAGAGTAGTCAGGAAGTGGAATGGACTAGAGAAAGATATAGTGGAGGCAGGAACCATACATAGTTTTAAGACAAGGTATGATAAAGCTCATGGAGCAGGGAGAGCAGAGACCCAGTAGCAGACAGCGAAGAGGCGGGGCCAGGAGCTGAGTCTCGACCCCTGCAACCACAATTAGGTGAGTACAATTAGGTGAGTACACACACACACACACACACACACGGGAGGAAGATCAGAAACCAGTGGAATTTTGAGGAGAGTGATATACAGAACTGAATCAAATAGTAGGAGCAGTGATCAGTGAGCCAGCAGTATATAGTAAAAGATCAGGACACGAATACGAAGGCAGCAACAGAGCAATGGTTGACCTCACACCACAAGCAGTAAGAAGAGCCCAGATGAGCAAAGCAAAGCTCATGCAATATTCAAACCACAAAGAAATAGACTCGGAGAATTGTTACCCACATGAGGGACCAGGAACGTGAAGGACTAAGATGATGAAGGTGATAAAAAACTGTCAGGATGTCAAGGACACAACACAAGAGAGAGGAGGGAGAAGCTAACAAGACCGCATCAAGTACTTACCATACGTACTTCTGATGCAGTTGAAATAGAATATATAATGCACCTCTGGCTGCTAGCGACCATACAGTACATTATTATTATTTTTATTTTAAGGGGGAAGCGCTAAACACACAGGGGTCATAAAGTTACTCGAAAATGGGAGGCAATCAAGTTGGACCCAAGGGGAAAGAAAATTTTATGTTTGGAAGCTGTCACCAGCATCAAGAAAGTTGCTCTCAGGCGACCATATAATTCTCAGTTTGAAGTATCTTGTGAAAATAAACAGAGGAATAGCATGTGAAGGATGGTAGAAACCAGATTGTAGAAGAGAGACTTTCGTAGGGACGAGGGAATCTGTGAATGTAATGCAGCAGTAAAGTGAACTGCAAGGTAGTTAAACAAATGAAATGATGGAGTAACTAGTGGTAAAGTATCATGAGGGAGGCAGAGAACTTCATATTCAGAAATAACGTAATGGCGCGAACAAAACAAGAACATTTCAGTGGCCAAGACGGAGAGACGAGAACAAATGTAAGTGCAAAAGCGTGAAAAAGTTAGAATGTGAAAGAACGAAGCAGAGAAGTGAGTAGAAGAGCCAGAGGAGAAACTTGAGCCACTTTTTGAAAATTGCATAACAGTAAATGTGAAATGTGGACTGAAACTGCTTAAGATAAGATCTGTTGGGATTTTTGACCTGGATGGTTAGCCGCCCAGGGTAACCAGAGAGAGGCAGTGCGTTATCGAGGACTGTACTCACTATTTGTATTCACCTATTGTGGTTGCAGGGGTCGATTCGTAGCTCCTGGCCCCGCCTCTTCACTGATTGCTACTAGGTCCTCTCTCTCCCTGCTCCATGAGCTTTATCAAACCTCGTCTTAAAACTATGTATGGTTCCTGCCTCCACTACGTCACTTTCTAGGCTATTCCACTTCCTGACAACTCTATGACTGAAGAAATACATCCTAACATCTCTTTGACTCATCGGAGTCTTCAACTTCCAATTGTGACCCCTTGTTTCTGTGTCCCCTCTCTGGAACATCCTGTCTTTGTCCACCTTGTCAATTCTTCGCAGTATTTTATATGTCGTTATCATGTCTCCCCTAACCCTCCTGTCCTCCAGTGTCGTCAGGCCGATTTCCCTTAACCTTTCTTCGTAGGACAATATCCTTATCTCTGCGACTAGTCTTGTTGCAAACCTTTGCACTTTCTCTAATTTCTTGACGTGCTTGACCAGGTGTGGATTCCAAACTGGTGCTGCACAGTCCAGTATGGGCCTGACGTACACGGTGTACAGAGTCTTGAACGATTCCTTATTGAGGTATCGGAACGGTATTCTTATGTTTGCCCTTCGCCCATATGCTGCACCAGTTATCTGGTTGATGAGCGCCTCAGGAGATGTGCTCGGTATTATACTCACCCCAAGATCTTTTTCCTTGAGTGAGGTTTGCAGTCTTTGGCCACCTAGACTATACTCTGTCTGCGGTCTTCTTTGCCCTTCCCCGATCTTCATGACTTTGCATTTGGCAGGGTTAAATTCACCTAGCTAGTTGCTGGACCAGGCTTGTAGTCTGTCCAGGTCTCTTTGTAGTCCTGCCTGATCCTCATCTGATTTAATTCTCATTAACTTCACATCTGCAAACAGGGACACTTCTGAGTCTATCCCTTCCGTCCGTTGGGGATCCTTTAATCTTGTCCCTCAGTATGCCACCCAGACCAGTCGACTAACACCCAGGTACCTACTTAGTGCTAGGTAAATAGGGACAGCCCAACATTTCCACCCGTGCCGGGGAATGAAACAGGGACACTCAGTGTGTGAGGAGAAAGCGTTGCCAAGTCACGGGACACATCCATATCAGAAAAAAAACGAGGACAGTGATAAAAAACAGGTGGTAAAACTGAAGGAGGACACGAGAAACGACAAATATACGAAAAGCTGAACAAATGATTTAAGGTGTTCTCAGTGGAAACATGGGTGTCGAAAGAGAAAGCGTGTACCAGTAAGTACTGGACATCATACACACAACACATGTGTCGTGTATATATATATATATATATATATATATATATATATATATATATATATATATATATATATATATATATATATATATATATATAAATGTGTGTGTTTGTGTAGCAATAATCGTAAACAAGTGATCAGCAATGCACAACAACCGCTAGGGGGGGAAGAATGATGTTGCTTAAGTTCTTTCACGTTGCAATTTCAAATGCTTCTTCAGGAGCAATGCTGTGAGAAGAATGGAATGCAGGAGAACCCAGGCAGGTGTGTCCTGGGACACAGTCCACCCAGGAAAGACGGAAGCCAGGAGCTAGAGACCACAGCCAGGATACGACCTCAAGTGCCAGATGTCAAAGAAAATATTTTAAGGATGAAAAAGACAGCTAAGCCCACAAGCCTGCCAAGCATGGTAATTAACTACAGCTATTATTACAATCACAAGTAAGCGCTAAACCCACCAGTTAACGACAACATATAACCCATATAGCTTGTCAGGAATCATTAAAGGGCCGCTGAATGTCCTGTCATTTTGATTAAAGGAACAAAAAGTAATTTTTTGTGTTTCTGGCGCCATCCTATGACCATCACAATGTTCTGGCACCATCCTATGACCATCACAATGTTCTGGCACCATCCTATGACCAACACAATGTTCTGGCACCATCCTATGACCACACAATGTTCTGGTACCATCCTATGACCAACACAATGTTCTGGTACCATCCTATGACCACCACAATGTTCTGGCACCATCCTATGACCAACACAATGTTCTGGTACCATCCTATGACCAGCACAATGTTCTGGTACCATCCTATGACCACCACAATGTTCTGGTACCATCCAATGACCACCACAATGTTCTGGCACCATCCAATGGCCAACACAATGTTCTGGCACCATCCTATGACCAACACAATGTTCTGGCACCATCCTATGACCAACACAATGTTCTGGCACCATCCTATGACCATCACAATGTTCTGGCACCATCCTATGACCATCACAATGTTCTGGCACCATCCTATGACCACCACAATGTTCTGGTACCATCGTATGACCACCACAATGTTCTGGCACCATCCATGACCACACAATGTTCTGGCACCATCCTATGACCATCACAATGTTCTGGCACCATCCTATGACCACCACAATGTTCTGGCACCATCCTATGACCAACACAATGTTCTGGCACCATCCTATGACCACCACAATGTTCTGGCACCATCCTATGACCAACACAATGTTCTGGTACCATCCTATGACCACCACAATGTTCTGGCACCATCCTATGACCAACACAATGTTCCGGTACCATCCTATGACCAACACAATGTTCTGGTACCATCCTATGACCACCACAATGTTCTGGTACCATCCAATGACCACCACAATGTTCTGGCACCATCCTATGACCAACACAATGTTCTGGCACCATCCTATGACCAACACAATGTTCTGGCACCATCCTATGGCCACCACAATGTTCTGGTACCATCCTATGACCACCACAATGTTCTGGTACCATCCAATGACTACCACAATGTTCTGGCACCATCCAATGACCACCACAATGTTCTGGCACCATCCTATGACCACCACAATGTTCTGGTACCATCCAATGACCACCACAATGTTCTGGCACCATCCTATGACCACCACAATGTTCTGGTACCATCCTATGACCACCACAATGTTCTGGCACCATCCTATGACCACCACAATGTTCTGGCACCATCCTATGACCACCACAATGTTCTGGTACCATCCAATGACCACCACAATGTTCTGGCACCATCCAATGACCACCACAATGTTCTGGCACCATCCAATGACCACCACAATGTTCTGGTACCATCCAATGACCACCACAATGTTCTGGCACCATCCAATGACCACCACAATGTTCTGGACCATCCATGACCACCACAATGTTCTGGACCATCCATATGACCACCACAATGTTCTGGCACCATCCAATGACCACCACAATGTTCATGGACCATCCTATGACCACCACAATGTTCTGGTACCATCCAATACCACACTAATGTTCTGGCACCATCCATGACTACCACAATGTTCTGGCACCATCCAATGACCACCACAATGTTCTGGTACCATCCAATGACTACCACAATGTTCTGGCACCATCCAATGACCACCACAATGTTCTGGCACCATCCTATGACCACCACAATGTTCTGGTACCATGTTACTATTATGTTAATACCAGTACTCGATGTTACTATTATGTTAATACCAGTACTCAATGTTACTATTATGTTAATACCAGTACTCAATGTTACTATTATGTTAATACCAGTACTCGATGTTACTATTATGTTAATACCAGTACTCGATGTTACTCTTATGTTTATACCAGTACTCGATGTTACTATTATGTTAATACCAGTACTCAATGTTACTATTATGTTAATACCAGTACTCAATGTTACTATTATGTTAATACCAGTATTCAATGTTACTATTATGTTAATACCAGTACTGAATGTTACTATTATGTTAATACCAGTACTGAATGTTACTATTATGTTAATACCAGTACTCAATGTTACTATTATGTTAATACCAGTACTCGATGTTACTATTATGTTAATACCAGTACTCAATGTTACTATTATGTTAATACCAGTACTCAATGTTACTATTATGTTAATACCAGTACTGAATGTTACTATTATGTTAATACCAGTATTCAATGTTACTATTATGTTAATACCAGTACTGAATGTTACTATTATGTTAATACCAGTACTGAATGTTACTATTATGTTAATACCAGTACTGAATGTTACTATTATGTTAATACCAGTACTGAATGTTACTATTATGTTAATACCAGTACTGAATGTTACTATTATGTTAATACCAGTATTCAATGTTACTATTATGTTAATACCAGTACTGAATGTTACTATTATGTTAATACCAGTACTGAATGTTACTATTATGTTAATACCAGTACTGAATGTTACTATTATGTTAATACCAGTACTGAATGTTACTATTATGTTAATACCAGTACTCAATGTTACTATTATGTTAATACCAGTACTGAATGTTACTATTATGTTAATACCAGTACTGAATGTTACTATTATGTTAATACCAGTACTCAATGTTACTATTATGTTAATACCAGTACTCAATGTTACTATTATACAAATATAATCTTCTATAAATATATTCTCCACTGTTTATAAGGTGTTGCTGGTTGGGCTTCATTACCAGACTCTGGCATGTGAATGAACTCCCCGGATGAAAGACAGCCGTTACAGCTCCTGGACCAAGCGCCAAGAATAACTTACAGTAATAACCTCGTAAATTACCATAAGCCAGTTAGGTGAATCTGGAACGCTGCCAGACAAGGCTGAGGTAGGAGACAAAGCATCAGCAAGAATTTTTTAATTCACGAGAAGACGATAAACCTTCTGGGGTCATAGAGTGCTGAAATTTAGAGGCACTTAGATCGTGGGGTAAAGTGCGCACTCGAGTTCGTAGAAGAATTAAGTGATAAACTTATCAGAGTATATATATATATATATATATATATATATATATATATATATATATATATATATATATATATATATATATATATGCAATAAGATGACAAGAAATGGGTGAGATCTTAATATACAATATAACCACAGTGTTCAAAACGCGTTCTTGTTTTGTCTTTAGCATTATCAGAGGAAAGTAATAAAACATAGATGTGACCTCATACGTGATCCCACTGATGTGACCTCACACGTGACCCCACTGATGTGACCTCACACGTGACACAACTGAGCGTGAAAGATACATTTACGAAGTTTTTAGTAAGGTCACACATCAGGTAAAATTTAAGAGTGCCATGTGAAATATAGGAGAAATTTGTCAACATAGAAGTATTATTCTAAGGTCTTTCCTGATCTGTCAGACTATGAAGGAAGAGTGTCTGTCCCTTCCTAGTGTCAGAGATCACGAAATTACTTAGAATATTACTGCTTTTCACTGTGGTTATATTACATATTAAGGTATCACCTATTTCTTGTATTCTTATTGGATAAACGCACGCACTCACACACACACACACACACACACACACACACACACACACACACACACACACACACACACACACACACGCACTCACACACACACACACACACACACACACACACACACACACACACACACTCAGCCCCCGGTGGCCTAGTGGGTAAACTCTTGCTTCACGCACGGAGGAGCCGGGTTCAATTCCCGTGGGGCAGAAACATTTCTAGAAGTGTTTCTTACATACACATACACACACACATATATACAACAGGCCTAGTGTCTAATTGACATGTGCCTAGGACAAAATGGTAACTCACACACACACACACACACACACACACACACACACACACACGGATAAGGAAAGGCTACATATGGATTTGGACAGACTGCAAGATTGGTCAGATATGTGCTTGCTTGAATTCAACCCCATCAAATGTAAATCATGAAACTCGGGGAATCATCTCCGGGGACAGGTTGCAGACCGGGGACAGGTTGCAGACCGGGGAAAGGTTGCAGACCGGGGACAGGTTGCAGACCGCACTCAAAGAGAAAGACCGAGGGATGAGCATAATGCTTAACAATGCCTAGGATTTCGTCAGAGGCTGATATCAACCAAACAACTTTTGAAGTCAATGCTCTCCTGGCAACTCTCAGAGTGGCCTTTAGGAATCTCAACAATGTGTCTTTCTGGACACTTTGTGCAACATATGTCAGGTCCATCATGGAGTACGTAGCACCAGTGGGGAACCCACACCAGAGCAAGTATGCTACGAAACTAAAGAAATGCGCAGAATTTCGCAACCAGGCTTTTGTTTCTCAGTTAAGAGGCGCGTGAGTTTCCCTGTCTCCTAATATCATGTTTATTTTTCCCCTATAATCTATCTTGTCCATAATTACTATCGCATTTGCTTTGTCTGCTTTCGTAAGGTGAAGTCCAGGATCTTTCCTTAATTCATGGTATAACTTAACAAATCTTTGAGGACAATTGTGTTGTAGACACAATTGTCCTCAAAGATTTGTTAAGTTATACCATGAATTAAGGAAAGATCCTGGACTTCACCTTACGAAAGCAAAGCAAATGCGATAGTAATTATAGACAAGGTAGATTATAGGGGAAAAATAACATATTAGAAGAGAGGGGAACTGACGTGCCCTTTAAGGCGCCCCTTAAGGGGCACGAGCTGTGAAGAAAAGCTAAAGTAACTAAATCTAAGAACATTGGATGAGAGAAGAACCAGGGAGACATGAACACAACTTAAAAAATACTCAGGGAAATTGAAAGGGTGGACAATGACAGGCTGAGAGACAGCTGTTAATTAAAAACACATATGAA
Organism: Cherax destructor; assembly: GCA_009830355.1. NCBI lineage: Eukaryota > Metazoa > Arthropoda > Malacostraca > Decapoda > Parastacidae > Cherax > Cherax destructor. The sequence continues at coordinate 33,062 of WNWK01012050.1, forward strand.
CACTAGGGATGTCAGGAAGTATTTCTTCAGTCTCAAGGTGGTTGGAAAGTATAATGATCTCGGTGAAGAAGCGGCGGTGGCAGACTCCCCACATAGTTTTAAGATAAAAGTTGTGAATCTGGGAAGTGTCAAGTTGAGAGAGAGGCAGGGCCAGGAGCTATGAATCGACCTCTGCAGCCACATATACAGGAATACATACATACACATGCAGTGGCAGTGGTGCCAGGGACAGCGACATAGGGCGGGTGTGTGAGGACACTCTTCCCTAGATGTTGCTGACGTGACCAGAGAAATAATGTGTGTATAAGAGAGAGAGAGAGAGAGAGAGAGAGAGAGAGAGAGAGAGAGAGAGAGAGAGAGAGAGAGAGAGAGAGAGAATAAAAATATTATAGGTCTATAATGTTTATAGTGTGTGTATCGTATAATTTACAATGATGATGACAATGACGATGATGATAATGATGATGATGCCAATGGAAATAAGCCACTTTGACTGACTTTTTTGGGTTATCCTGGAGGGTTCTCTACACATATACTGCTATGTATGATGATCTGTGTAACTGTATTTGTGTATACCTGAATAAACTTACTGACGCAGTTATTGTTGTATCCTTTTGATTCTCTTCGTCGTTTCTTTTCGGCTGCAGCAGCTGCTGCAGCTGCTGCAGCTGCTGCTGCTGATACTGCTGCTGCAGCTGCTGATGCTGTTGTTGGTGTGATTATTATCTCCTGAAGAAAAGAATTACACCAGCACCTGCAGGCTAGTCTAAGAACACCACATAAAATCTCCTTCCCTCAGTAACATCGAGGGGAAAGTCTCCTTCCCTCAGTAACATCGAGGGGAAAGTCTCCTTCCCTCAGTAACATCGAGGGGAAAGTCTCCTTCCCTCAGTAACATCGAGGGGAAAGTCTCCTTCCCTCAGTAACATCGAGGGGAAAGTCTCCTTCCCTCAGTAACATCGAGGGGAAAGTCTCCTTCCCCCAGTAACATCGAGGGAAAGTCTCCTTCCCTCAGTAACATCGAGGGAAAGTCTCCTTCCTCAGTAACATCGAGGGAAAGTCTCCTTCCCTCAGTAACATCGAGGGAAAGTCTCCTTCCCTCAGTAACATCGAAGGAAAGTCTCCTTCCCTCAGTAACATCGAGGAAAGTCTCCTTCCCTCAGTAACATCGAGGGAAAGTCTCCTTCCCTCAGTAACATCGAGGGAAAGTCTCCTTCCCTCAGTAACATCGAGGGAAAGTCTCCTTCCCTCAGTAACATCGAGGGAAAGTCTCCTTCCCTCAGTAACATCGAGGGAAAGTCTCCTTCCCTCAGTAACATCGAGGGAAAGTCTCCTTCCCTCAGTAACATCGAGGGAAAGTCTCCTTCCCTCAGTAACATCGAGGGAAAGTCTCCTTCCCTCAGTAACATCGAGGGAAAGTCTCCTTCCCTCAGTAACATCGAAAGGAAAGTCTCCTTCCCTCAGTAACATCGAGGGAAGTCTCCTTCCCTCAGTAACATCGAGGGAAAGTCTCCTTCCCTCAGTAACATCGAGGGAAAGTCTTCTTCCCTCAGTAACATCGAGGGAAAGTCTCCTTCCCTCAGTAACATCGGAACCTCTCATAACATCGAGGAAAGTCTCCTTCCCTCAGTAACATCGGGGAAAGTCTCCTTCCTCAGTAACATCGAGGGAAAGTCTCCTTCCCTCAGTAACAACGAGGGAAAGTCTCCTTCCCTCAGTAACAACGGGGAAAGTCTCCTTCCCTCAGTAACAACGAGGGGAAAGTCTTCTTCCCTCAGTAACAACGAGAAGAAAGTATTCTTCCCTCAGTAACAACGAGGGGAAAGTCTCCTTCCCTCAGTAACATCGAGGGGAAAGTCTCCTTCCCTCAGTAACAACGAGGGGAAAGTCTCCTTCCCTCAGTAACAACGAGGGAAAGTCTCCTTCCCTCAGTAACAACGAGGGAAAGTCTTCTTCCCTCAGTAACATCGAGGGAAAGTCTCCTTCCCTCAGTAACAACGAGGGAAAGTCTCCTTCCCTCAGTAACATCGAGGGAAAGTCTCCTTCCCTCAGTAACAACGAGGGAAAGTCTCCTTCCCTCAGTAACATCGAGGGAAAGTCTCTTCCCTCAGTAACAACGAGGGAAAGTCTCCTTCCCTCAGTAACAACGAGGGGAAAGTCTCCTTTACTCAGTAACAACGAGGGGAAAGTCTCCTTCCCTCAGTAACAACAAGGGGAAAGTCTCCTTCCCTCAGTAACAAAGAGGGGAAAGTCTCCTTCCCTCAGTAACAAAGAGGGGAAAGTCTCCTTCCCTCAGTAACAACGAGGGGAAAGTCTCCTTCCCTCAGTAACAACGAGGAGAAAGTCCCCTTTCCCCTCAGTAACAACGAGGGAAAGTCTCCTTCCCTCAGTAACAAAGAGGGGAAAGTCTCCTTCCCTCAGTAACAACGAGGGGAAAGTCTCCTTCCCTCAGTAACAACGAGGGGAAAGTCTCCTTCCCTCAGTAACAACGAGGGGAAAGTCTCCTTCCCTCAGTAACAACGAGGGGAAAGTCTCCTTCCCTCAGTAACGAGGGAAAGTCTCCTTCCCTCAGTAACAACGAGGGAAAGTCTCCTTCCCTCAGTAACAACGAGGGAAAGTCTCCTTCTCTCAGTAACAACGAGGGAAAGTCTCCTTCCCTCAGTAACAACGAGGGAAAGTCTTCTTCCTCAGTAACAACGAGGGAAATTCTCCTTCCTCAGTAACAACGAGGGAAATTCTCCTTCCCTCAGTAACAACGAGGAAAGTCTCCTTCCCTCAGTAACAACGAGGGAAAGTCTCCTTCCCTCAGTAACAACGAGGGAAAGTCTCCTTCCCTCAGTAACATCGAGGGAAAGTCTCCTTCCCTCAGTAACATCGAGGGAAAGTCTCCTTCCTCAGTAACATCGAGGGAAAGTCTCCTTCCCTCAGTAACATCGAGGGAAAGTCTCCTTCCTCAGTAACATCGAGGAAAGTCTCCTTCCCTCAGTAACATCGAGGGAAAGTCTCCTTCCCTCAGTAACATCGAGGGAAAGTCTCCTTCCCCTCAGTAACATCGAGGGAAAGTCTCCTTCCCTCAGTAACATCGAGGGGAACGTCTCCTTCCCTCAGTAACATCGAGGGGAAAGTCTCCTTCCCTCAGTAACATCGAGGGGAAAGTCTCCTTCCCTCAGTAACAACGAGGGGAAAGTCTCCTTCCCTCAGTAACAACGAGGGGAAAGTCTCCTTCCCTCAGTAACAACGAGGGGAAAGTCTCCTTCCCTCAGTAACGAGGGGAAAGTCTCCTTCCCTCAGTAACAACGAGGGGAAAGTCTCCTTCCCTCAGTAACAACGAGGGGAAAGTCTCCTTCTCTCAGTAACAACGAGGGGAAAGTCTCCTTCCCTCAGTAACAACGAGGGGAAAGTCTTCTTCCCTCAGTAACAACGAGGGGAAATTCTCCTTCCCTCAGTAACAACGAGGGGAAAGTCTCCTTCCCTCAGTAACAACGAGGGGAAAGTCTCCTTCCCTCAGTAACAACGAGGGGAAAGTCTCCTTCCCTCAGTAACAACGAGGGGAAAGTCTCCTTCCCTCAGTAACAACGAGGGGAAAGTCTCCTTTTCTCAGTAACATCGAGGGGAAAGTCTCCTTCCCTCAGTAACAACGAGGGGAAAGTCTCCTTCCCTCAGTAACATCGAGGGGAAAGTCTCCTTCCCTCAGTAACAACGAGGGGAAAGTCTCCTTCCCTCAGTAACATCGAGGGGAAAGTCTCCTTCCCTCAGTAACGTCGAGGGGAAAGTCTCCTTCCCTCAGTAACGTCGAGAGGCTGCAGATAAAAGTTAGGAGGTTGTTTACGAAAGCCGTCGCATCAGGGAGTTCGTCTTCATCGTCCAGGCAAGAGAGAAAAGTGTACCTCTTATTTGCGGAAAGCGTAAAGCTTGATGCAGGAAGCTTCTTGTCATTCCTGCCACCGAGCGTGAGAGCGCTGCAGGCAGCACCTGCCATTACTCTTGCCACGGTACATGTGAGCGCTGCAGGCAGCACCTGCCATTACTCTTGCCACAGAACATGTGAGCGCTGCAGGCAGCACCTGCCATTACTCTTGCCACGGTACATGTGAGCGCTGCAGGCAGCACCTGCCATTGTGCTGCTGAATAAGACAACAAAGAACAGTTGAAAACTGCCGACAGTTTCTTTTACTGCGTCAGATACAGTGAGTGTGACGTGTTAAAAACACGCCAGAGGTGTGGGTAGGTGAGGCCAGGACACCACAGGTGTGGGTAGGTGAGGCCAGGACACCACAGGTGTGGGTAGGTGAGGCCAGGACACCACAGGTGTGGGTAGGTGAGGCCAGGACACCACAGGGGGGTGTGGGTAGGTGAGGCCAGGACACCACAGGTGTGGGTAGGTGAGGCCAGGACACCACAGGTGTGGGTAGGTGAGGCCAGGACACCACAGGTGTGGGTAGGTGAGGCCAGGACACCACAGGTGTGGGTAGGTGAGGCCAGGACACCACAGGTGTGGGTAGGTGAGGCCAGGACACCACAGGTGTGGGTAGGTGAGGCCAGGACACCACAGGTGTGGGTAGGTGAGGCTAGGACACCACAGGTGTGGGTAGGTGAGGCTAGGACACCACAGGTGTGGGTAGGTGAGGCTAGGACACCACAGGTGTGGGTAGGTGAGGTTAGGACACCACAGGTGTGGATAGGTGAGGCTAGGACACCACAGGTGTGGGTAGGTGAGGCTAGGACACCACAGGTGTGGGTAGGTGAGCCAGACACCACAGGTGTGGTAGGTGTGGCCAGACACCACAGGTGGGTAGGTGAGGCTAGACACCACAGGTGTGGTAGGTGAGGCCAGGACACACAGGTGTGGTAGGTGAGGCCAGGACACCACAGGTGTGGGTAGGTGAGGCCAGGACACCACAGGTGTGGGTAGGTGAGGCTAGGACACCACAGGTGTGGGTAGGTGAGGCTAGGACACCACAGGTGTGGGTAGGTGAGGCTAGGACACCACAGGTGTGGGTAGGTGAGGTTAGGACATCACAGGTGTGATAGGTGAGGCTAGGACACCACAGGTGTGGGTAGGTGAGGCTAGGACACCACAGGTGTGGGTAGGTGAGGCCAGGACACCACAGGTGTGGGTAGGTGTGGCCAGGACACCACAGGTGTGGGTAGGTGAGGCTAGGACACCACAGGTGTGGGTAGGTGAGGCCAGGACACCACAGGTGTGGATAGGGTGGCCAGGACACCACAGGTGTGGGTAGGTGAGGCTAGGACACCAGGTGTGGGTAGGTGAGGCTAGGACACCACAGGTGTGGGTAGGTGAGGCTAGGACACCACAGGTGTGGGTAGGTGAATCTAGGACACGACAGGTGTGGGTAGGTGAGGCTAGGACACGACAGGTGTGGGTAGGTGAGGCCAGGACACCACAGGTGTGGGTAGGTGAGGCCAGGACACCACAGGTGTGGGTAGGTGAGGCTAGGACACCAGAGGTGTGGGTAGGTGAGGCCAGGACACCACAGGTGTGGGTAGGTGAGGCCAGAACCACAGGTGTGGGTAGGTGAGGCTAGGACACCACAGGTGTGGGTAGGTGAGCCAGGACACCAGAGGTGTGGGTAGGTGAGGCCAGAACCACAGGGTGGTAGGTGAGGCTAGGACACCACAGGTGTGGGTAGGTGAGGCCAATACACACAGGTGTGGGTAGGTGAGGCCAGGACACCACAGGTGTGGGTGGTGAGCCAGACAACACAGGTGTGGTAGGTGAGGCCAGGACACCACAGGTGTGGGAGGTGAGGCCAGGACACCACAGGTGTGGGCAGGTGGAGGACCAGGACACCACAGGGTGGGTAGGTGAGGCCAGGACACCACAGGTGTGGTAGGTGAGGCGGACACCACAGGGTGGGTAGGTGAGGCTAGGACACCACAGGTGTGGCAGGTGAGGCAGGACACCACAGGTGGGAGGTGAGGCCAGGACACCACAGGTGTGGGTAGGTGAGGCAGGACACCACAGGTGTGGTAGGTGAGGCTAGGACACCACAGGTGGGTAGGTGAGGTAGGACACCACAGGTGTGGGTAGGTGAGGCTAGGACACCACAGGTGTGGGTAGGTGAGCTAGGACACCAAGGTGTGGGTAGGTGAGGCAGGACACCACAGGTGTGGGTAGGTGGGAGGACACCACAGGTGGTAGGTGAGGCAGGACACCACAGGTGTGGGTAGGTGAGGCAGGACACCCAGGTGGTAGGTGAGGCAGACACCACAGGTGTGGGTAGGTGAGGTAGGACACCACAGGTGTGGGTAGGTGAGGCTAGGACACCACAGTGTGGAGGTGAGCTAGGACACCACAGTGTGGTAGGTGAGCAGGACACACAGGTGTGGAGGTGAGCTAGGACACCACAGGTGTGGGCAGGGAGGCAGGACACACAGGTGGGTAGGTGAGGCTAGGACACCACAGGTGTGGGTAGGTGAGCAGGACACCAAGGTGTAGGGAGGCAGGACACCACAGGTGTGGTAGGTGAGGCTAGGAACCACAGGTGTGGGTAGGTGAGGCTAGGACACCACAGTGTGGGTAGGTGAGCTAGGACACCACAGGTGTGGGTAGGTGAGGCAGGACACCACAGGTGTGGTAGGTGAGGCAGGACACCACAGGTGTGGGTAGGTGAGGCCAGGACACCACAGGTGTGGGTAGGTGAGGCAGGACACCACAGGTGTGGGTAGGTGAGGTAGGACACCACAGGTGTGGGTAGGTGAGGCCAGGACACCACAGGTGTGGGTAGGTGAGGCAGGACACCACAGGTGTGGTAGGTGAGCTAGACACCACAGGGTGGTAGGTGAGCTAGGACACCACAGGTGTGGGTAGGTGAGCTAGGACACCACAGGTGTGGGTAGGTGAGGCAGGACACCACAGGTGTGAGGTGAGCTAGACACCACAGTGTGGAGGTGAGGCAGGACACCACAGGTGTGGGTAGGTGAGGCTAGGACACCACAGGTGTGGGTAGGTGAGGCTAGGACCCACAGGTGGGTAGGTGAGGCAGGACACCACAGGTGTGGGTAGGTGGGCTAGGACACCACAGGTGTGGGTAGGTGAGGCTAGGACACACAGGGTGGTAGGTGAGGCAGACACCACAGGTGTGGGAGGTGAGCTAGGACACCACAGTGTGGTAGGTGAGGCTAGGACACCACAGGTGTGGAGGTGAGGCTAGGACACACAGGTGTGGGTAGGTGAGGCAGGACACCACAGGTGTGGGTAGGTGAGGCTAGGACACCACAGGTGTGGTGGTGAGGCAGAACACAGGTGTGGGTAGGTGAGGCTAGGACACACAGGTGTGGGTAGGTGAGGCAGGAACCACAGGTGTGTAGGTGAGGCTAGGACACCACAGGTGGGTAGGTGAGGCAGGACACCAGGTGTGGGTAGGTGAGCAGGACACCCAGGTGTGGTAGGTGAGGCAGGACACCACAGGTTGGGTAGGTGAGGCAGACACCACAGGTGTGGGTAGGTGAGCAGACACCAGGTGTGGAGGTGAGGCTAGGACACCACAGGTGTGGGTAGGTGAGGCAGGACACCACAGGTGTGGGTAGGGGAGCCAGGACACCACAGGTGGTGGTAGGTGAGCAGACACCACAGGGTGGGTAGGTGAGGCCAGGACACCACAGGGTGGTAGGTGAGGCCAGACACCACATGTGGGTAGGTGAGGCCAGGACACCACAGGTGTGGGTAGGTGAGGAGGACACCACAGGTGTGGGTAGGTGAGGCAGGACACCACAGGTGTGGGTAGGTGAGGCTAGGACACCACAGGTGTGGGTAGGTGAGGCTAGGACACCACAGGTGTGGGTAGGTGAGGCCAGACACCACAGGTGTGGGTAGGTGAGCCAGGACACCACAGGTGTGGGAGGTGAGGCTAGGACACCACAGGTGGGTAGGTGAGGCTAGGACACCACAGGGTGGGTAGGTGAGGCTAGGACACCACAGGTGTGGGTAGGTGAGGCCAGGACACCACAGTGTGGGCAGGTGAGGCTAGGACACCACATGGTGTGGAAGGTGAGCCAGGACACCACAGGTGTGGGTAGGTGAGGCTAGGACACACAGGTGTGGCAGGTAGGTGAACAGGGACACCAGCAGGTGGGAGGTGAGGCCAGGACACCACAGGTGTGGGTAGGTGAGGCCAGGACACCACAGGTGTGGGTAGGTGAGGCTAGGACACCACAGGTGGGTAGGTGAGGCTAGGACACCACAGGTGGGAGGTGAGGCAGGACACCACAGGGTGGGTAGGTGAGGCTAGGACACCACAGGTGTGGGTAGGTGAGGCTAGGACACCACAGGTGTGGGTAGGTGAGGCTAGGACACCACAGGTGTGGGTAGGTGAGGCTAGGACACCACAGGTGTGGGTAGGTGAGGCCAGGACACCACAGGTGTGGGTAGGTGAGGCCAGGACACCACAGGTGTGGGTAGGTGAGGCCAGGACACCACAGGTGTGGGTAGGTGAGGCCAGGACACCACAGGTGTGGGTAGGTGAGGCCAGGACACCACAGGTGTGGGTAGGTGAGGCTAGGACACCACAGGTGTGGGTGGGTGAAGCTAGGACACCACAGGTGTGGGTGGGTGAAGCTAGGACACCACAGGTGTGGGTAGGTGAAGCTAGGACACCACAGGTGTGAGTAGGTGAAGCTAGGACACCACAGGTATGGGTGGGTGAAGCTAGGACACCACAGGTGTGAGTAGGTGAAGCTAGGACACCACAGGTGTGGGTAGGTGAAGCTAGGACACCACAGGTGTGGGTGGGTGAAGCTAGGACACCACAGGTGTGGGTGGGTGAAGCTAGAACACAACAGCTGTGGGTGGGTGAAGCTAGGACACCACAGGTGTGGGTAGGTGAAGCTAGGACACCACAGGTGTGAGTAGGTGAAGCTAGGACACCACATGTATGGGTGGGTGAAGCTAGGACACCACAGGTATGGGTGGGTGAAGCTAGAACACCACAGGTGTGGGTAGGTGAAGCTAGAACACCACAGGTGTGGGTAGGTGAAGCTAGAACACCACAGGTGTGGGTAGGTGAAGCTAGAACACCACAGGTGTGGGTAGGTGAAGCTAGAACACCACAGGTGTGGGTAGGTGAAGCTAGGACACCACAGGTGTGGGTAGGTGAAGCTAGAACACCACAGGTGTGGGTAGGTGAAGCTAGAACACCACAGGTATGGGAGGGTGAAGCTAGAACACCACAGGTGTGGGTAGGTGAAGCTAGAACACCACAGGTGTGGGTAGGTGAAGCTAGGACACCACAGGTGTGGGTAGGTGAAGCTAGAACACCACAGGTGTGGGTAGGTGTGCTTCTGATGTTGCTTCTCTTTTGTGAGATTCCTGCTTTTGTTGGTATCCGTGTTTCTGCTGTTGTTTGTGACACTAGCTTTTACTTCCCTTGAAACTGCTGTTTTCTCCCATAATACTAACAGTAAGCTGCAACATATTCTAACACCTCTTATTTCTGCTGTTGCGGACACAGGAGGTTAAAGTTGATTTAGGCTCAGGTAGACAAGTACAATTATCATACAGAGTGTAAATACCCAGGATAACCCAAAAATGTCAGTGACTTTATTTTCCCTCCTCCCGTCAGTGTTTAATGTTCCTGTTTTTCCATTTCACGCTGAGCTCTTCCTGGGCTCCTCTCAGTCCTCCCTAAATCCCTCCCCAGACTTATGGTTCGCCATTTATGCTTAGCCTCGTGCTCCCTAGAGCCTCGCCAAGGCTCCCTTCCTGAGCCAGAGCGTCTCCAGGGGTTGTAAAGGCTCTCCCGGCTTGCCCTAGCACTCAAATTACCGTTCATGGTGTCCGGTCCGGCCAGCAACATCTGCACCGTCCCTCGCCCCCTCCACCTCCTCCTACCAGACTCTCCTGAATATTCTGGTTAATGTGTAAGATCCTCAAGAAGGCAGAGCGCGAAATTAGATAGAGCCGAGGCGAGCAGAAGGAAGGTATGGAGGGAGGAGGAAAGAGGAAGTGGAAAGGAGAGAAAAGAAACTGGAAGAAAAGGAAGGGGGCAGACATCAGAAGACCGTCTATATATCAAGGCTTTGTGGTAAAGAAATAGCTACTATCGACATTCTAGACATATGATGTTATAATATTATGGCAAAAAAGCAGAAGGATCTCTCCCCTCTCTCCATTTCCTTGGCTTAACCTTCCAGCATTAACAATCAAAGGTTGAAGAGCCTCCACGGATGTTTAATAGGATGAGGTAGTGTTTAAATTGACTACTACTACTGCTGCTATGGGCACTACTACTACTTAGCTTACTTATATCAAAACTGGCACTGCTGCTGCTACTCCGGGGAATACTACTACTGATACTATCGCTTCTGTTACAACTACTTTTACTGTTCGGTTTAAATAATTTAGAATATTAATATCCCCTACACATTTATATCTTCTATATGATTTATGCAACATAAATACTATATAACACAATAACATCTATATGTCCTTTGTAACATAAGATTTAGACGTAGTTTTTAACAACTTCTGGAAATACTTATAATGATAATTTCTGGATTATTTTGTTAAAAAAGCTAAACCCAGTACCTGGTCATGACCCAGGCCGCGGGGGCGCTGACCCCCGGAACACACCGCTACGATGGTGTGTACATAGCAGGGGTGACGAAGATAGGATTAGTACGAGTTCGTCATGGGTCAAAATAGATTATTTCCATTTAAAAGTCAAAGAGTCTGCATTACTTTGTGACTCTGAGAGGTCAGGTCAGGTCAGTTAGAGTGTGCAGGTCAGGGCGGTGGTGTTAATGTGACGTGCATGTGCTCTAATAGAACCTTCAAGGGAGCCTCATAGATGACGGTGAGAGGGGGTTCTTGATCTAAGGAACTGGCCCCTGTGCTCCTCTTAATTGGATCATATCTGAATGCCTCCCATTCCGGCATGCACTGTGGGTTTAGCATACCAACCATAAATATAATAATAATCTAAGAGCACAATTTATCGATATATGAACTGTTCTCAGAACCTGGGAGTGCTCATGCAAGAACTGTGTGTGTCTATGATGTGTCTGGGTGTGTGGTGTGTAGTGTGTGTCGTGTGTAGTGTGTGTCGTGTGTAGTGTGTGTCGTGTGTAGTGTGTGTCGTGTGTAGTGTGTGTCGTGTGTAGTGTGTGTCGTGTGTAGTGTGTGTCGTGTGTAGTGTGTGTCGTGTGTAGTGTGTGTCGTGTGTGTCATGTGTATTGTGTGTCGTGTGTAGTACTCACCTAATTCACCTAATTGTACTCACCTAATTGTGGTTGCAGGGGTCGAGACTCAGCTCCTGGCCCCGCCTCTTCGCTGTCTGCTACTGGGTCTCTGCTCTCCCTGCTCCATGAGCTTTATCATACCTTGTCTTAAAACTATGTATGGTTCCTGCCTCCACTATATCTTTCTCTAGTCCATTCCACTTCCTGACTACTCTGTGGCTGAAGAAATGTTTCCTGACATCCCTTTGACTCATCTGAGTCTTCAGCTTCCAGTTGTGTCCCCTTGTTTCTGTGTTCCCTCTCTGAAACAACCTGTCACTATCTACCTTGTCAATTCCCCGCAGTATTTTGTATGTCGTTATCATGTCTCCTCTGACCCTTCTTTCCTCCAGTGTTGTTAGTCCTATTTCCCTCAACCTTTCTTCATAAGACAGACCCCTGAGTTGTGGAACTAACCTTGTCGCAAACCTTTGCACTTTCTCTAGTTTCCTTACGTGCTTGACCAGGTGTGGGTTCCAGACTGGTGCTGCATATTCTAGTATGGGCCTGACGTACACGGTATACAGTGTCTTGAACGATTCCGTGTTAAGGTAACGGAACGCTAATCTAAGGTTTGCCAGACGCCCATATGCTGCCGCAGTTATCTGGTTGATGTGTGCCTCCGGAGACGTGCTAGGCGTTATACTCACTGTGTGTGTCGTGTGTAGTGTGTGTCGTGTATAGTGTGTGTCGTGTATAGTGTGTGTCGTGTGTAGTGTGTGTCGTGTGTAGTGTGTGTCGTGTGTAGTGTGTCGTGTGTAGTGTGTCGTGTGTAGTGTGTGTCATGTGTAGTGTGTGTCGTGTGTAGTGTGTGCCGTGTGTAGTGTGTGCCGTGTGTAGTGTGTCATGTGTAGTGTGTGTCATGTGTAGTGTGTGTCATGTATAGTGTGTGTCATGTGTAGTGTGTGTCGTGTGTAGTGTGTGTCGTGTATAGTGTGTCGTGTACAGTGTGTGTCGTGTGTAGTGTGTGTCATGTGTAGTGTGTGTCATGTGTAGTGTGTGTCGTGTGTAGTGTGTGTCGTGTGTAGTGTGTGTGTCGTGTGTGTGTGTGTGTGTAGTGTGTGTGTGTCGCGTATGTCCAATACGTCTTCATGACACCAAGTGCCCCACACCAAGTGCCCCACACCGACAATGATGGAAGGAAAATGGCCATTTAATGCAAAACAGCTGACTAGTCATTTATTCAGACCAATGCCATTGCTAACGGTCACTAAGTCTTTAAGAGAGTACTGAAAAATAGATGGAAAAAAAAAGGATCTCCCTGTGGGAGACTGGCAAATCGGGAACAAAGGGGAGAGCACCTAACTGTGCTCGATGCCTTGAATATCAATTTTGTCCAGGGACCCGCCAAAAAAGCGGCATTGTTTTAGCGCCAGCTGGAAATGTGACAACCATTGTTGTAAGCGAAGCATGATGTGATAAGGGAAGCCAAATATTTGGATAGCTTGTAGAACATTGTGGCAGTCTGGAACAACAAGGAATGAGGAGGCAGACATTGGTGTATTATGCACGATGGTTGCAGCCCGTGCTGCAACACTGTCGTGAAAATATTGGACGGCTCTTGTAAATAGCCTTGGATTACCTTCTCTGGAAAAACAGCCACAGACTCAACCCCAACTGGGGATTTGGAACCATGAGTTTAACTGCCATAGCACGCGAGTGTGTGTGGCAGTTCGTAGCAGATATGTGAGGCTGCGAGCATGGCAGGGTGGACGAGTCGAGACTCTCCAAGAAGGGAGAGAGGAAGGGAAATTATAATATAGGGTGAACATAAAGGTTGGTTAAATTAAGGGATATTACAAGAGATCAAATACAGAGATTAAAGGGATGTGATAAATGGGGGCAATGATTAAAGTAGTCTTAACTAGCATGATTACTGTAATCATTCTGTGCTTCGCAGGATCGCTAATATCTCGGAAGCGAACACAATAAAGACGACAGTCAACATGGCTGTGACCTTGTAGAGTTCACACTGTAAGAACACACAAGCTATGTTAGCCTCTCACTTGACACTGTATACTGTTTAAGTACGATTTCTATAAGGTCGTTAACTCCGTTTCAGTATCCGTATACCTGGAGAGGGATTCGGGGGGCAACTCCCCCGCGGCCCTGTCTGAAATCCACTGCGAGGCCTGGTCACATATCGGGCCGCGGGGGCGTTGACCCCCGAAACCCTCACCAGGTATACCCCAAGTATACGAGAACTAAATCAGTTAAAAAAATATATAAAAATCGTGAATATACTCTTAAATCTCAAGCTCATTTTTTATTTATTCAAATACAAGCCAGACGAGAAGTATATCTGAAATTTTTGTTATATAATCGAGCGATGGCACGAATGGGATTTAATTGACGGGTGAATATTTTTTGGAATGTGAATCGTGGCGGAGGTGCAGTCAGCTGCCGTTGTTGCGCCCATAGTGAAAGTGCACAAACAGATTTTAAAATGTTTTTATTTTTGCCAGCGAAAAAAATATCAGGGGAACTAAAATGTGTATGGTGTTCGATGTGATTTTTACTGAATATTAATTATTTAAACACCTGCAACACACTACACACCTGCAAAACGCTACACACCTGCAACACGCTACACACATGCAACACACTACACACCTGCAACACGCTATACACATGCACCACACTACATACATGCAACACACTACACACCTGCAACACGCTACACACCTGCAATACGGTACACACATGCACCACACTACACACATGCAACACGCTACACACCTGCAACACTACACACGCTACGCACCTGCAACACGCTATACACGTGCAACACACTACACACCTGCAACACGCTACACACATGCACCACACTACACACCTGCATCACTACACACCTGAAACACGCTACAAACATGCAATACACTACAAACTTGCACCACTACACACCTACACCACACTATACACCTGCACCACACTACACACCTGCATCACACTATACACCTGCAACACACTACACAACTGCAGCACACTACACACCTGCAACACACTACACACATACAACACACTACACACATACACCACAATACACACCTGCACTACAGTGCAAACATACACCACACTACACACATGCACTACACTACACACATGCACTACACTACACACATGCACTACACTACATACATGCACTACACTACACACATGCACTACACTACACACATGCACTACACTACACACATGCACTACACTACACACATGCACTACACATATGCACTACACTACACACATGCACTACACTACACATATGCACTACACTACAGACACATGCACTACACACATGCACTACACTACACACATGCACTACACTACATACATGAACTACACTACACACATGCACTACACTACACACATGCACTACACTACATACATGAACTACACTACACACATGCACTACACTACACACATGCACTACACTACACACATGTACTACACTACACACATGTACTACACTACACACATGCACTACACTACACACACATGCACTACACTACACACATGTACTACACTACACACATGTACTACACTACACACATGCACTACACTACATACATGAACTACACTACACACATGCACTACACTACACACATGCACTACACTACATACATGAACTACACTACACACATGCACTACACTACACACATGCACTACACTACACACATGCACTACACTACACACATGCACTACACTACACACATGCACTACACTACACACACATGCACTACACTACACACATGCACTACACTACACACATGCACTACACTACACACATGTACTACACTACACACATGTACTACACTACACACATGCACTACACTACACACACATGCACTACACTACACACATGTACTACACTACACACATGTACTACACTACACACATGCACTACACTACACACACATGCACTACACTACTCACACCACACTACACATATGCACTACACTACATACATGCACAACACACATGCACTACACTACACACATACACTACACTCATACACCACACTACACACATGCACTACACTACTCACCTACACTACACTACACACATACACTACACATACACCACACTACAAACCTACACTACACTACACACTACTCACCTACACTACACTACACACATACACTACACATACACCACACTACAAACCTACACTACACTACACACTACTCACCTACACTACACACATACACCACACTACACACCTACACTACACTACACACATGCACTACACTACACACATACACCACACTACACACCTGCACTACAGGTGCAGTTTGAACTACACCAAAACTCCACTAACATCTAGATGTGATGCATCACATGTGTGTAGAACTTAGTTCTAGATGCTCCACCCAGGACGCTGCTTAGTATAGTTTCTTTCTCCTCGCTATAAAATCCATAACGAGCGCAAAACCCGTAAGACTTATAGGGTCCTCCTTCCATTGCAAGCTTGCAACACGTCAAAGTTTCAACAACAGTTTCCAGAGAAGTCTTGGCAAAGTTCTATGAGACGTATTGCGTTCCAAGCTCAACAAAGTTTGGAGTGTATTACCGACAATATGTTAAGTAAAAGGACACAAATTCAACTAATGTGACATTTTATTGTGGCAACGTTTCGCTCTCCAGGAGCTTTGTCAAGCTTGAAAAAGCTCATGGAGAGCGAAACGTTGCCACAATGTCACATTAGTTGCATTTGTGTACTTCCAAGGTCAACAAAGTTTGGAGTGAAGTCTGGCACGAAGCTTGCAAGATATTCTTACAGTCAGTGAGTTAGTGAGTCAAGCTGAGATGCTGTGTTGCTGTACACTTAAGCTTACACTTTTCAGCTGAACTTTGTAAACTTTCCCCACTATCAAAGTTTGGGTCATTTTTTTTAAGCTATACCGAACACAGAGCTAACTTAAAGTTTGTGTGTGTGTGTGTACTCACCTAGTTGTGGTTGCAGGGATCGAGTCACAGATCCTGGCCCCGCCTCTTCACTAGCCGCTTCTAGGTCACTCTTCCTGCTCCATGAGGTTTATCATACCTCTCCTTAAAGCTATGTATGGATCCTGCCTCCACTACATCACTTCCCAGACTATTCCACTTCCTGACAACTCTGTGACTGAAGAAATTATTATTATTATAATCAAAAGAAGCGCTAAACCAGACTGAAGAAATACTTCCTAACATCCCTGTGATTCATCTGAGTCTTCAAGTTCCAACTGTGTCCCCTTGTTGCTGTGTCCCATCTCTGGAACATCCTGTCTCTGTCCACCTTGTCAATTCCTCTCAGTATTTTATATGTCGTTATCATATCCCCCTATATTTGTGTGTGTGGGGGAGGTGGATATCAGATACTGCACCTATATTAATAAACTACTGAATAAAACTTATAGCACAGAACCTTTTAGTGAGGTGCTGGAGGCAAGGTTCACTCACTGAACCTCTCTGACGTAAGGCAATATTTCCTCTAGCCAGCCACTTAGGTAACCTACTTAGGTAAAAGCATAAACTTGTAAGTAGGCAAGAGACTGTAACAATATCACAATATTAGATTAAGTAAAAGTTTATACACTTTTTTTGGGAAATATAACATTGCAGGTTCGCATTTCCCTAAGAGTGCACTTACTACGTCCAGTATGTACGTATTTACCATTGTTTACAAAGTTTAATGCAGACACCTGTGAAGACAAGGTGAACCTCTTGATAAGTCGGTTATAATGTACGATTATCAGAAAATGTACTAATGAAAACGTATATTACAAATATTTAAGAACTTAACACTTTCGACTAATTTAGGAAAGCCAATACTTGCAATTTTAAAACAACAATAATTAAACGCGTATTGAACCTAATTAAACGAGTTAGGTAATATGGAAATTAATGACTCACGAAATCGTAATGGAAATTAATCACTGTCATACCTGAAAAAAATTGCCTGTTTTGTACTAGCAAGCGAACTTTATTAGGCTCATTTGTTTATACTAGCCAGCGAGCTTCATTAAACTAGTTATTTGTTTATACTAGCCAGCAAACTTTATTAGGCTTGTTTATACTAGCCAGCGAGCTTCATTAGACTCGTTATATATGTGTATACTAGCCAGCGAGCTTCGTTTGACGAGTTATTTGTGTATATTTGCCAGCGAGTCTTGTTCGATGTGCTATTTGTTTATACTAGACAGGGAGCCATGGTAGACTCGTTTACTAGTCACACATATACTAGCAACCGAGCCATGGATTCGAATCGAACCAGTACTCTCAGGTAAGACCCATAAGGGTGAAAATGAGATTTTGATAGAGGAAGAATAGTAGGTGAGAGGAGTTGTAATTATTATTACTATAATCAAAAGAAGCGCTAAACCACAGGGGTTATACAGCGCGGCTGGGCAGGGCAGGATGCAGGGAGAATGGGTTGTAAGAGGGAGAGGGATGATTAGTAGGGTATGAAGTGCAGAAGGGTAGTGGATAGTGCAGGGATAGAGGGTAGCAAGAGATCGAGGTAGAAGGGACTGAGGGAAGTGCTAGAGGTATAATCTTCAGAGTTTGTGTAGTAAGTCAGTTTCTGTCAAAAAGTCAACGAGAGTGTCAGGATTAAAGGAGGGTCCATCAGCAAGAAGGGAAGGTAAAGTAAGGGCAGCAGAGCAAAGACGACGTTGGAGGTAAATTCTGCGTGCTCATAGATAGAGTGGGCAGTCCAACAGAATATGGCGAACAGATACTGGAACCTGACAATGCTCACAGAGAGGGACAGGGAGCCTCTCCATGAGATACCCGTGAGTAAGACGAGTGTGGCCGATGGAAGACGGGAGAGAGTAGTCTCCCAACCCCGACATTACCTGGAGTTTACCTGGAGAGAATTCCAGGGGTCAACGCTCCCACGGCCCGGTCTGTGACCAGGCCTCATGTTGGACCAGAGCCTGATCAACCAGGCTGTTACTGCTGGCTGCACACAGTCCAATGTACGAACCACAGCCTGGCTGGTCAGGTACCAACTTTAGGTACCTGTCCAGTGCCTGCTTCAAGACAGCCAGGGGAAGAATTCACCACTCAATTTCTGCACTTTCTTCCAGACTGCACTCATCGAGGAAGCCGAAGTGACAGTGGAAACGTAATCCCGCCAGCAAGTGCGTTTAGCGTCGCGGATGACACGTCGAGCCATTGTTCTCTTCTGCTTAAAATCAAGGAGTCTCTCTCTGGTTCTGTTATACCGGTACCTGTTCCATGCAGTGCGTTTCAAATGTACTGCCCGAGCACAAGCAGGAGACCACCAAGGCACACACTTCTGAGAATGCTTGCCCGAAGTTTTGGGGATAGAATGTGAAGCTGCGAGTAAGACGGAGGACGAGAAGAGATGTAAAACCTCATCAATGGAGGATGAGGAAGGAGCTTCATGAAAGGCAGTACGATGTGTGTAAAGGTCCCATTTCGCCCGGTCAAATTACTAGCGTGGGTTACGAGAAGGTGGAGAAAACGAAGGGGACATGAGGGCAATTGGAAAACGATCGCTGTCATGTAAGTCCGGGAGGACAGACCAGGTGAAGTCAAGGACAGTTGAGGAAGAGCAGATGGAGAGATCGATGCAAGAGAAAGAATGAGTTCGAGGATCAAAATGGGTGGGAGTACCCGTATTTAAATCATGGAGGGGGAGAGAAGCAAGAAATGCCTACAACTGAACGCCACGGGAGTCACAGTGCGACCCCTCCCCCCAAAGAAAATGGCATGCATTAAAATCGCCAAGTAACAGAAAGGGTGGTGGCAAGGAAGAAACCAGAAAATCAACATCTGGGATAGACAATGCCCGAGAGTGGAGAGATATAAAGAACAGAGTGTATACCACTTATTCAAGTGGATACGGCTGCAGTGTAATGTAGAGAAGAATGAACATAGAGCTGATGGTATGGAATACCAGTGCATATAAGAAGAGCACTTTCGTTAAAGGTTCCATCGGAAAAAGGATGTGATGAATATAACAAATTGCAGCCCGAAAAGGGACGGATAACAGTGGATTGTAATTTGGGTTCTTGCAAACAGACCCCAACAGGGAAAAACTGGGAGAGCAACACACCTGAAGCTCATCTCGGTTACCCCTGAGGCCTCGGATATTCCACTGCAAATAAGCCATGATTTACGAAGAGAAAGATACAAGTCGAAGTTAGAGGTATCTATGGACTAGGGTTAGAAAAGTCCACGTGTGGAAGCAGCGGAAGATCTGTAATCAAAGAAGAAGTGGGACGCTTTGAAGGAAGGAGGGGTGTAGATGGAGGAGAGAGGAGGAGGAACCGGAGGTGGAGCGGTGTCCATCAACGGTTCAGTCTCTGCAATAAATTCTGCGATAGCTTCCAGCGTTTCGGAAGTCAAAGATGCAAGATGTGGGACCACATTAGAGATGAAAGGAGGAGGAGGGTAACCAACAATGTGGGAGACTATAGACTGTACTAAAGTAGAGGGCGAGGAGATGGAAGAGGAAACTGTCAAAGGGGCTTGGGAGGGGACAGGGGATGATATTGAATGAGGATGAGGATGAACCTCCACATACATACATTACTTCATTTCCTTCATTTCCTTTCCTTTCCTTTCTTATGTTATTATGTTCATAACTAGTCGGAGGTGAAGAACCCGGTAATGGGGATTTTTTGCCGGACTTATGAGAAGAAGGGGGGTGGTGAGGATAGGGTGGTGGATGAGGGCGTGTAGACACTGAACTGTGCGACAGTGTGGACAGTATGAGATGCCGAGGTAGGGACCTCGGAGCCAAGAACAGCAAAAGGATTCGAGACGGGTGACTGAGGATGAGGCAACCACAGAGGAAGCCACGGAAGTTGGGACTCCAGAAGTGGGGGGACGTTTAGCAATGCGAGAATAGGAAATACGGGGAAGTCTCCCTTCTCATATGCCATAGCATATGAGAAGCCTTTCGCCTCTTTGAGACAACGGATTTCCCGCTCATTTAGGTAAACCTGACAATGGCGAGAGTACGATGGATGCGCCTCATGACAGTTAAGGCAAGAGGGAGGTAGATTACAAGGACTGGCATAATCGTTGGCACCACAGACTGGGCATTCGGCCATGGATCTGCAATATTTCACTGGATGACCAAAACGCCAGCAGTTTCTACACTGTTGCAGTGTTGGGGTCACCTTTCGAAGTTGTAAACGGTCACCTGAAATGTAAACTGAAGGTGGAAGTTCATGGCAGTCAAATGTTAAACGAGCTATATTGCAAGGATAACGTCTTTGCTTACTGGCAGGGAGGACAAAAGTGTCAACTTGGAAGATAGGGAGGTCTTGGAGCTCAAGCTGCTCCAGAATGTCATCACCACATGTCCAGAAATTCCGTTGGACAATGGTGTGGGGTAAAATGACAGTACCACTACAAGAATTGAGTGAATGATGTTTGTCAATAGTGATAGGAATAGTATCTATTGTCGTAAGAAGAGAAAGATCGCGAGCTTGGCCAGCATTCTGGACCCTGATGATGTGAGTGCCTCTCGAGAGCATGAAATGAGATATCTTTACCTATATGGCGTAGCAGAGTCTTACCAATACTATGATCGGAAAGATAGGTATTAGGAGAAGTCGGTCGTAGAGTAAAAAACTTTGTCCATTGAGTAGTGTGAAACAAAGTGTTTAAGGGGAGTGTGTGACAAGCTGGTCATTTCTGAGATGAATGAGAAGGAAGTGTCGAATCGTCATGTAAGGGTCTTGGTCGTTTGGATGTGGGACCGGAGGTGGTCCGACGTGTGACGAGCAAGCAATCTGAAAATTGCCACACCATAGAGGGAGAAGCCGGAATCAAGGTCAGAGAAGAGTGAAGGTCAGACATGTCAAAAGGGCCAGTTGGAACCCCGGTACCTGAAGCAGATGACGAACTGGCACCAGCAAGAGGTACAGGGGTATTGGAGGTGTCCAAAGAGTTGTCCATTAACAAGGTAGGGTCAGAACTGGGTGTGGTATCAAGAAGAGGCCCAGGGGTAGTAGGTTCATGGATTGGGTTGGCCATGGTTAGGTTACTTCTTTCTTTTTGTTTTTAAGAAAAAAAAGAAAATAAAAAAAATAAAAAAAAGGGGGGAAACGTGGAGGAATAGCCCCTAGGAGGAATGAAAGGGGCGTAAATCCCCCTCTGCGCCCAAGAGGACCTAAACAACGCAAGTAGTGCAGATGCTGCATGGAACCCGTGCCATACCCTACCCTTCATGCCAGTAAACCAGCAATCTGGGATAGCAACCTCACACCCACCGAGCCACCTCGGCGGACAAAAGAGAGGGCGGCCGGATACCCCCCACAAAGCATACCTCCTTCGACCACCACCCCCGGAATCTGAAATGTGGCCTCCAGAGATACACTCGTCGCCCGAATGATACATAAAGCTACCCCCCGGGAGACCGGAGAGGGATCGGGACATCCCCAGGCGATCCAGATTCCACGGCAAACTACACCACCGCCAAGAACCTCAACGGAATGGGATGGACCACGGTACCCTTCCCCCTACCTAGGAACTAGAATGACTGTGGAGAGAAGCTCACAGGGTAAAAATGGGAAGGGAATAAGGGAGGGATGAGGAGGAGGAAAGGGAAAAGGGAGGATGGGGAAGATGGGAAAGGGGAGGGAGGATTGGGGGGTAATTAGGTTCGGTCTGAGGAAGAAGACCAAGAGGTCCAATTCCTCAGACCAATAGACTCTTTACCTCGTCAAGGAGCCCCCCTTAAAGAGGAATGGTACAGTAGTAGCAGTGGTAGTATTGGTACAAATACAAAGAGTGATGGTGGTAGTTGTATTAGTGGTATAATTAGAAGTGGAATTATTCTTAAATTTGGAAGCGTTAACTCGTAATGGTCATGCAGTGCCTGAGGGATGGGAGGTATTTTCGTTTATTCACAGCAAGAGAAAGCTCGTTCCAGTTCCTCTGATCAAGGCGCCTTCCCCCGCCTTTGAAGAGACAAGCAGTAGTAACGGAGGTAGTGGTAGTAATGAGAGTTTTAGCAAAAAAACGTCCAACTCTACTCTTACTTTACTTACTAAACAAGATGTTTCGTCCTGCATGTCGAGGCATCAGGTTAACTCAGTTTTATAAGCAAGCATTGTAATAATGAGATGCCAGCCATGAGAGAAGAACCTTCTGCTCTACTATCTTAAACTTCATTTTCTAGCTATTATATTAATGGTTTAGAAAAGAGGCAAGTAAAAGAATGAGATACTTATTTAACGCTTAGGTATCTTTATTATCGAGGCTGATGGAAGGAACCCGTTATCACTAGGATAAGGGACTGATAACCTCAACTTCTCTCTTCACATCTTCCATAATTTTGAAGGTATTGCACTGATAAAGCCACTGGTTGGGGAAACATCTGCACAATAAAGATACTAAAGTGTTGCACAAGTGTCTCATTCATCAAGTATCCGGACAGAGCATCACACATCAAGTGTCTCATTAAGAGAGATTCATCACACACTAGTTCAGATCTTATTCTAGGAAATATCTTAGTCTCTACTAGATGTTAAGATAGTCACAAGACTGCTGTCTGCCAGGTCACATCTTCACCCAGGTAGTCACACTCACAACTGCTGTCTGCCAGGTCACACCTTCACCCAGGCTGTCACACTCACAACTGCTGTCTGCCAGGTCACACCTTCACCCAGGCTGTCACACTCACAACTGCTGTCTGCCAGGTCACATCTTCACCCAGGTAGTCACACTCACGACTTTTGTCTGCCAGGTCACACTTTCACCAAGGTAGTCACAATAAACTGCTCTCTGCCAGGTCACACCTTCACCCAGAGGCCAGGAGCTGAGTCTCGACCCCTGCAGCCACAATTAGGTGAGTACTCACGATTGTTGTCTGCCAGGTCACACCTTCACCCAAGCTGTCACACTCACAACTGCTGTCTGCGTGAGTGAAGAAGGATAAAGGTGGTTATATAATGATAATTATGAGTAATGGTGAAGGTTGGAAAAGCTGTGTAAAGGAGGGTAAAGGAGAATAAACGAAGAATCGAGGAGGGTGAGTAAAAGCGGAAAGGAAGAGACAGTTAAAGGATGAATCAAGGTGAGTAAGGACAGATTCAAGCCGTGGTGAGAGCTGAGGGCGGGGCTCCACACAACTCTCATTATTACTAATGTAAACGAAAGGAAAATAAATGACCTGCCATGACAGATGTGCTGTTCCCAGAGTTATTATTATTAGCAGTATTATTATGATTATCATAGGGAAGCGCTAAATCCGAAGGCGCCATACAGAACTTGTAGTCAAGATGGTGGTAACTACCATGAAGGAGGGTCGAGTCTCCTCAGTGGTGCTGAAGCCTACCAGAAACCTCTACTGGAACCTAGAAGAAAGCTGTTTTGGAGCCTACCAGTGACCTGTGTGCGTAGTGTTGGAGCCTACAAGTGACCCGTGTGGGTAGTGTTGGAGCCAACCAGTGACCCGCGTGGGTAGTGTCGGAGCCTACTAGTGACCTGTGTGCGTAGTGTTGGAGCCTACCAGTGACCCGTGTGGGTAGTGTTGGAGCCTACCAGTGACCCGTGTGGGTAGTTTTGGAGCCTACTAGTGACCTGTGTGCGTAGTGTTGGAGCCTACGAGTGACCCGTGTGGGTAGTGTCGGAGCCTACCAGTGACCCGTGTGGGTAGTGTCGGAGCCTACCAGTGACCCGTGTGGGTAGTGTCGGAGCCTACCAGTGACCCGTGTGGGTAGTGTCGGAGCCTACCAGTGACCCGTGTGGGTGTTGGAGCCTACCAGTGACCCGTGTGGGTAGTGTCGGAGCCTACAAGTGACCCGTGTGGGTAGTGTAGGAGCCAACCAGTGACCCGCGTGGGTAGTGTCGGAGCCTCAAGTGACCCGTGTGGGTAGTGTTGGAGCCTACAAGTGACCCGTGTGGGTAGTTTTGGAGCCTACTAGTGACCTGTGTGCGTAGTGTTGGAGCCTACGAGTGACCCGTGTGGGTAGTGTAGGAGCCTACTAGTGACCCGTGTGGGTAGTGTAGGAGCCTACCAGTGACCCGTGTGGGTAGTGTCGGAGCCTACCAGTGACCCGTGTGGATAGTGTCGGAGCCTACCAGTGACCCGTGTGGGTAGTGTCGGAGCCTACCAGTGACCCGTGTGGGTGTTGGAGCCTACCAGTGACCCGTGTGGTAGTGTTGGAGCCTACCAGGACCCGTGGGTAGTGTTGTAGCCTACTAGTGACCCGTGTGGGTAGTGTTGGAGCCTACCAGTGACCCGTGTGGGTAGTGTTGGAGCCTACTAGTGACCCGTGTGGGTAGTGTTGGAGCCTACCAGTGACCCGTGTGGGTAGTGTTGGAGCCTACTAGTGACCCGTGTGGGTAGTGTCTGGAGCCTACCAGTGACCCGTGTGGGTAGTGTGGAGCCTACCAGTGACCCGTGTGGGTGTTGGGGCCTACCAGTGACCCGTGTGGGTAGTGTTGGAGCCTACAAGTGACCCGTGTGGGTAGTGTGAGCCTAACCAGTGACCCGGTGGGTAGTGTGAGCCTACAAGTGACCCGTGTGGGTAGTGTTGGAGCCTACAGTGACCCGTGTGGGTAGTTTTGGAGCCTACTAGTGACCTGTGTGCGTAGTGTTGGAGCCCAAGGGAAATTTAACATTTTTTTTTCAAATTTGCGTTTAGTATTTCAGCCATGTGAACATGAGAGAAATTAAAACTTAAATTACTTACCCCCTTTTTTCCTCTGTAAAAATTTCTCAGTAAGATAAATATCATTATAAGTATGACAACGCTTAATAAGCAACAAATTTTCTCGGGGGATCTTGAAGACGGCACTTAACTATAATGTTGATTTTTTTGTATTTCAGATTGAACCCATATCACCAAAGGAAATTTTGACTACGAACTTTAACCGCACCAGAAGGTGTAAACCCTTTTTCTTAATAATAAAAAACAAAACACAAATAACCAGCATATGGCCAAAGTCGTGGAATTTTTCCCTCCCTATGGTGGGTATATTTATTTTCCATCCGGTTTGTGTCTTTTTTATTTAAAATAATCAAAACTAAGGCTGAACCCAAAGGGGGTCACACAGCGCTGCTACTCTCATGGAAAACCCACCCCATTACCATTTTTCCCCCCCAACAACTTTTAACAGTATTGTGAAATCGTTTCCCATTTGGTTCTGTATCCCCCAAAACTTTAGTTTGCAAAGAGTTAAAAAAAATTATTTGTAAAAATTTTCCTTTTTTAAAAATTTATTTTTTTTAATTTTTCCCTTGCCCTCCATGAATTTTGATTTTAAACCTCATAAAACCAACTCATTTTAAACCTGAACAGTTTCCAAAAAATCGTTCCCAAAATTCCGAATACTAGTAAGTAAGTTTTTTCATTAAAAACAGTTTAATTTTCCCCTTTGCAGCATATGTGTGAAAACCCCCCAGGATCCCCCAAAAGTCGAGGCTTATTTCCATTGGGGCCGCATGTAAATCACCTATTCCGCAAACCACAGACAACGGCAACCGTCGGCACCACTCGCCCCTGGTGATGCACTATCCTAATATACCCAAAAAACAACATTGCAAAACTTCCCGTAATGGATTCAATACAGAACAATCTAAAGTGCCTACACTATACACTTGGCACCTCTGTCCACAAATGTTAAGCAGAAGGGGAGTGGATTGGGGGTATTTAAAGAAAAACCTAATTTTATATCAAAGCTTGGGAGGGGAAAACAACCCTACCCCTCCATCAACGGGGCCCTTCTTTCAGAACACTATTTTTAATAATCGACTCTCACTAATATATTAAAGCACTGATAAAAGGGTAATGTTTTTTTGGTGGTGTTGGGAATCCTTCCCCAGCCCGCCAGTCCTTGTTCCACCATACCTGGGTATCCTGGAAGGTATCTAACCCCCCCTCTATGACCAAACCTCATGGTGGATTTGGCCATCAACCAGGCTGTTGGTTGGGAGCCCAACCCCGACGAACCACAGGTTAATGTTAGAACTCCCGCCCTCCATGCACTTCCTGAAACAGGGTCCGAACTGTATGGGCCGATACAAAAACCAGGAACATCCCTGGGGGAAAATTTTTAAATTTTTTACTGACTAACTCCTTCCGGCAAAAAAAACCTTTTCACTGAACACTCCTTCCTGGCACTGAACACTCCTTCCCGGGACTGAACACTCCTTCCCCCTGAACACTCCTTCCTGGCCTGAACATCCCTTCCGGCACTGAACATCCCTTTCCCGGCACTGAACCTCCTTCCCCGGGACTGAACCTCCTTCCTGGCCCAAACCCCTTCCCGGCATGAACACTCCTTCCTGCTGAAACCCCCTTCCTGGCACGAACACTCCTTCCCCGCACTGAACACTCCTTCCCGCACTGAACACTCCTTCCTGGGACTGAACACTCCTTCCTGGCACTGAACCTCCTTCCTGGCACTGAACACTCCTTCCTGGCACTGAACACTCCTTCCTGGCACTGAACACCCTTCCTGGCATGAACACTCCTTCCCGCACTGAACACTCCTTCCCGGCACTGAACCTCCCTTTCCCGGCACTGAACACTTCTTCCTGGCACTGAAAACTCCCTTTCCCACTTTCCCCCTTCCTGGCACTGAAAACCCCTTCCCCCGGCACTGAACACTCCTTCCTGGCACTGAACACTCCTCCCGACTGAACACTCCTCCGACACAGAACATTTCTCCTGGGACTGAACATTCCCCTGGCACTGAACACTCCCCCTGGCACTGAACACCTCCCTGGCCGCCCCTCGCCCACTTGGGGGGCAAAAGGACGTATAATAGGTCCCCGGAGGCCAGAAATCAGTGATTATATTAAAGCTGCATTACCGTCTCCAAGGTGTCGTAGAGCACCTTGGAAAGGGGAAGGTTATGTTAGATCCTAGGGAAGATGAACTTCAATTCCTCAGAGAAAGATCTTGTCACAAGCATAAAGGGGACAAGTCAGTGAAACTGGTCAATAGTAAACTTAACTGACTACACACATAGCTTAACACTCACAATACACATACGATAGCTGTATATTATATATATTAAGGTTGTGTTCATATAACTACATATATTGTCTTCCTATACAGAAGATGCTGGGACAAGTGTGACCTGTCTTGACCAGGGACACAGCAGCTCAAGACAACCTGGAAAGGTTCACTTGGTCAGATCAATAAACCAGGATTTGCTTCGGCCGCTCCGACATCTACGAATTTGATCTCAGTGTCTCCGGAAACGGTGACGGTGAAAGAGTTGAACCGATGCGTGGACAGACTGGAAACCATAAAACGGATGGTGTCCAAGGCCAAGGTACCGGTGGGTTGTGTACCGGACGCAAACATCGCACCCACCACCGTCACGAAGAAAAAGGTCAGAGCAACAAAGTTGTATTCGCTAAAGAAAAACGTGATTTTTTCAGTTTACTGGGTCTTCCTGGTGCCCTGATCTCCGAGAAAGGCATCGACTTCACCGTCCGGCCGAACACAGCGTCTAACATCAAGCGCCAGAAGGAATCCCTGAAGAATAACAACGCGACAGAGACCACCGATGTAGGTGAAATGGAACCCGACGAGAAGAATGGTGGAGCTGCGGTTCAAACTGACCTGGACAACTCTGAATCGCCTAAGACTACACGAAAGATTTTGCAACAGTATCTGTCGTTCAAGAAAAAGGGGTCAGTGAGTCCTCAGCCTGAGGACAGCACTACGGAGGAGGCAGAATCAGAAACAAGGATGAAGAGTTCGCGGACGTGCGCTCAACGCTGAGTTGCGACAGCTGTAGTTCTGATGAAAGCAGCGAGACTGAAGAAGAAACAGACATCAATACAGACATTGCAGTGCCCGGGGTCTACGCACACCAGGAGTCCATTAGCTCCGCCATTCTTCGAGGTAGGAATGACCTACGTCGTCCTCGCCATGGAGAAACTGGGGGTCAAAAACACAGCCCGTCTGGTGTCTCCTTTCCTGAGAGTCTCCGTCAGGGGTAAGGAGTAGCTCTTGTAGTTACTGAGTAGTTTTAGATGGCAGCTGAGTGTTCTGGGGGGAGTGATTACTGAACACATGTAAAGGTTTTGCATATTCTATATCTGTGAATGCTATAAACGTTGTATATTTGTGAATATTATAAAACAGACATTTTTGAAGATAAACAATTGACTTTGGTCTTTGTCTACGCTGGGGTTTTTTAATTTTTTAATAGTTTTTGTTCTTATATTATTTCCTTTCATCTCCATGGCGGGGGAGAGGGAAACCTTTCCCCCGTAAGCCTTA
>WNWK01012051.1:0-61511 GCA_009830355.1 Cherax destructor
GACTTACTGAATGACTTGACTGACTTACTGAATGACTTGACTGACTTACTGAATGACTTGACTGACTTACTGAATGACTTGACTGACTTACTGAATGATTTTATTAAAGTTAGAGACACTCAGTACAACCATCGACTTCAGTTCCAGAACCTCTACTATCCACCTCAGCCCAGTAGGGCCACAGCATAACTCTCCACTCTTCACAATCATCCACAAACACCAGCACCCACTATTTAAGGTAAATACTATTATTTCTGTTACATTTGTAGTCTTAAGCAGTAAAAACAACATAATACATCACGATAATGAACTACAATTACATATTCTCTTTTATTTTTGTAAGATCTGTTGGTCTAAAAAAAACTTGTTTGGATTTTTGGGGACTCCCAGGAATGTAACCCTATTTTCCCCATAAGTTCTTTTAATTACCTAACACTATTTTAGCTAACACGACATTTTCAGGAACGTAACTACCGTGCTAAATGAGGGTCTACTGTAGAACTAAAAAAACAAAAAACAAATTTAATGAAAACCTACTGATATATGGAGAATTGAATTTGGTGAAAATGATCACTTATAAGCAATTGGCAAAATGCATATAATAGTATCTATTTTTCACATTTATTTATGTCAAATTATGAAAGTTTTGTAATTTTTTTGTTTTAAAAGTAACACTATATAGACTAGTTTCTCATGATAGACGTGTTTCAGAGTGTTTTAATATTTAAAAATTGGGGAGATACACAGCCTAACATGGTCCCACATGGAATATACAATATAAATTGGTACAAATAACTGCTTTTCTTATTTCTTTTGAGTGGTTTGTTTTCTAACAGTATGTACAAAGAAATCTTACGATATTACAACTGATTCACGGTGCGATAACCCTGGAAATATAAGAAAAGTCACATAGTTTGACTTTCTTTGGTTATACTGAGTAAAAACATACATAAAATGTAATGTACTTTTTGTGTGCTCATAATGTGTGTGCCCTCAAGGCCTTTGTTAAAAATATATGTACATGTTCACAAGGCTAAACAAATAACAAACTTACAAAGAGTGGCATATCACATGGGTTGGTAAGACACATGTAACAGTTGGGTATCTTTTTTGTTGAAATGTTTCACCTACACGGTAGGATTCTTCAGTCGAAGAGAGTCAGCAGTAGTGGCAAAGCAAAGAAAACGTGCTGTGTGCACATGTTTTCTCCTCTGTATTTGATTGAAGACTTCTACCGTGTAGGTGAAACACTTTAACAATAAAATTTCTCAACTGTTGAACATATCTTTTACTCATCTACTAATCAGTATTGTATACCATTGTCATAATCATCACACAGGTTCCTGACAAAACTCAGCATCACTCTTACCCATGATGCACTGTGTGGACTCACCTTGCTCTACATTGTTTCCTATGTGGTGCCCCGTGGCCTGGTGGCAAAAGCTCTCGTTTCACGCGGTGAGGGTCCGGGTTCGATTCCCAGTGAAGGGGTGGAAACATCAGACGTGTTTCCTTACACCAGTTGTCTGTGTTCACGCATCAGTAAAATGGGTACCTGGGTGTTAGTCGACTGGTGTGGGTCGCATCCTGGGATAAAACTGACCTAATTTGCCCAAAATGCTCTGCATAACAAGGGGCTTTCTAGTAGTATGTCATTGATGTCAGCTAGGTCTGTATACCTTATATGTGTACAGTGGACCCCCGGAAATCGAACATTCTTCATTCCAGAATGCTGTTCAAGTGCTGTTACCGAACGAATTTATTCCCATAAGGAATAATGTAAATTAGATTAGTCTATTTCAGACCCCCAAAAATACACTTACAAAAGCACTTACAATAATAAACTTACATAATAGGTTGAGTTGGGAGGCGTTCGATTTCCGGGGGTCCACTGTACTTGTAGTAAATAAAGATATCATTATCATGACAAGATGGTAGGACACCTGAATGTGAGCTGAGGCATAAAATGTCAACTGGCATCAAATTTGAAGGCATGAAACTTATGCATAACTATATGGCAGTCACAGAAAGATCCCCTGCATAAACTTATGGTAGACACAGTTTGAGGGCTAATTTGCATGGAATATCTAAATTGGTTAAATCAAACATGTGGTAAATCTAAGAAAGGCTTGTTCCTTGTGTTGTGCATGTATCCTGTTGCAACTCTCCAAGAAGAGTCTGAACATTGGGCGAGTAAGAAGTGTATGCTTTGTATATAAAGTATGCATAGTAGCAATGTGGATAGTCCGAAAGATAAGCAGATTCAAACTTTTGAATGGAGGAGGGGGTGAAGGATAAGAGTTGTCTGGAATTGAACTGAGTGATTATTCTAACAGCAGATTATTGTTGAGTAAGAACAAGTTAAAGGTGATTTGTTGTTTGTAGATCCACATGCAAATACAGAGTCAGGTATGGGTAGATTAATGAGTAGTAAAGATATTTGTGACATACAGTGGCATAATTTTGAAAATATGCCTAATGTCTTGGGATTTTCTTAGAAATGAATTGGATGTGTGTGTGTGTGTGTGTGTGTGTGTGTTGAATTTTAGTTTGTAGTCAAGCTACAATATATATACCTAGGAATTTGTCTTTTGATGAGTGTATTTTTCAACTGTATGATTAAATTAATATTTTTGTTTCCAGACATTATGTAGCTTTTTTTATTCTTCAGTGTGAGTTTGTGGTCATCCACATGGATATATTTGTGCTCTGCTTTCACTATGTTAGCTTCCTATGCATAAAATTAACATACATAAAGTAAGAATGCATTAGTAGAAAACTATTCCCCAATAATATCTATAATTCAGCCTAAGTAAATCAAAAGCAGTCCCTCATAAAACAAGAGCAAGTCCATGTTTGTTGTCATTAATTGGTTCCATGTGCCAATGTCGTGAAAGCCAAGTGCCAATGCCATGAAAGCTGTACACGGGTATACCTTGCATACCTGTGTACAGCTCGAGATTTTATGACCAAATTTTTCAGCAAAAGGTCGGGGGGGTCGACCTGAAATTCTGACAGAGAAAGAGCCTATCTAGTAATTCATGCTAGCCTCTTTCTTCACTTTTTTTACACAACAAGTGATCACTGCAGTTGCCAGTTAAAACCTTAGAATAGAGGAGTACTGAAGTAGGCCTACTGGTCCATGCTGGGCAGGTTTTATTCAAATCCAACCTTTCAACCTTTCTCACTCATTTATCTTTTCAACCTATTTTTAAAGTTACCCAATGTTTAAGCTTCAATGATCAAAAACAGCAGGAAGGCAGGCAGGCAGAGGAAGGGAGGGAGGGAAACAGAAAGGGAAGGAGTGAGGGAGGTAGGGAATGTAGATAAATGGTTCAGAGAACTGACAAGTTGATAAATTACACACATGTGCAACATTTGGCTATCTTTATTGTGGGAGGGAAGCAGAGGGAAAAGAAAGGAAGGCAAGGAGGGAGAGAGGCATCGAAAGATAGAGGCCAACAGCCAGGGAGGGATAGGCAGGCAGAAAGGGAGGGAGGGTTTGAAGGCAAGATGGGTAAGAAGGAAGTCTGGCAGAGCAGAGAGGGAGGAAGGCAGAGGGAAGATGGAGAGAGAGAGGGAGGGAAGGGGGAAGAGAGGGAGGAAGAAGCAAGCTGAGAGGTTTTAAAATTAGGTGTCTTGCCCCTAAAGAAAATGGATACCCAGTCAGGCAATTTATTAATGCTTTAAATATCGATGTAAACTATAGTTTGTTAATACGTATAAGAAAGGATTACTAGAAAAGAAAAGAGATTTGGACGTGAGAAATCTGACGAGTCAGTTATGAATGCAGTTCAACTGAATGTCTTCTGCCAAAAGAAAATAGACATCCAGCCAGATAAATTTGGGCTGTGCTAACACGAAGTCGAGACCAGGGGTGGAGGGAGGTAGGAAAAAGAGGATGTGCATTCACGGGTCCATAAAGTGTGCATGTCAATCCAGACAAAGGCTGGTTGGATTGGGTTGGGTGGTGGATTGAAAGATTATTATAATTGAATCTTGAATTAAATTTCTTCTTATTTGCATTTATTTTTGGTATGTGATTGTTTGGTGCCTATCTGGCACCCCTGTGGCCCAGTCCCAGACCAGGCCAGGGAATGATAAATGATAAACTTGATTTCTACAAAGTATAATTTACAATTTAAAAGACTAGGTGACATTAGTGACATACTTTATAGAAATCCTCTGGTTATGAAGAGCATTTTGGGCAGCCTTAAAATAAAATTATAACTATACTTATAACTAACACTGGAATTTTTTTGCAAAAACAATTTGTTGGAAATTTTAGTAAGCAGTTTGCTATAATGTTTGTACTGTACTGGTTAACAAATCCCTATTTTTTGGAGTGGTTAATAAATCCCAATTTTTTACATAGCTCTCTTTATGCTCCATCAACAAAAAAGCCTCTCAAGTTCTCTCACCAATTATTGCAACACTCTTTAACAAATCCATTGAATCCTCTACCTTCCCATCAATACTCAAAATAGCGAGGGTCACCCCAATACATAAGGGAGGAGATCAAGCAGACCTTAATAACTACAGGCCGATATCTAACTTACCCCTTCTCTCCAAAATCTTTGAAAAATTAATTCATAGACAAATATATTCCTACCTCACCTCCAACAACGTACTCAACCACTGTCAATTTGGATTAAGGCCTAATAAAAATACAAATGATGCCATTATACACATGTTAGAAATAATTTACACCGCCCTTGAGAAAAAAGAAATCCCAGTGGGAATCTTCATTGATTTACGTAAAGCTTTTGATACAGTTGACCATGATCTGTTACACTTAAAATTATCGCACTATGGTATAAGAGGACACTCCCTAAACTACTTAAAATCATACCTTAGCAACAGAAACCAATATGTGTACACAAATGGAGCTAGCTCCACCGTGCAAACTATTACCGTAGGTGTCCGACAGGGAAGTGTTCTTGGCCCACTACTCTTTCTCATTTACATTAACGACCTACCAAATGCATCTCAACTACTCAAACCCATACTTTTTGCAGATGACACTACATACGTTATCTCTCACCCAAGCCCAGACACACTAGCCAACAGTGCAAATACTGAATTGCAGAAAATATCTACCTGGATGATGACCAACAAACTTACTCTCAATATTAATAAAACCTATTTTATCCAGTTTGGGAACAGAGCTACAAACGCACCACTTAACATAATGATAAACGGGTCCCCTATCACAAAACTCAGAGGGAAAATTCTTAGGAATCCATCTTGACAGTGGCCTCAAATTTCAGACACATATACAACAAATCTCCAAGAAAGTCTCAAAGACCGTGGGAATACTATCCAAGATATGGTACTATGTTCCACAACCAGCTCTCCTTACCCTATATCACTCACTCATTTACCCCTACCTCACCTATGGAATCTGCGCATGGGGCTCTACATCAATAACTCATCTCAGACCACTAATAACACAACAAAAGGCAGCAGTTAGAATGATAACAAATTCTCACTCCAGGCAACATACTCCACCAATATTCAAAAACCTAAACTTACTCACCATACAAGACATCCATACTTTTTACTGTGCCTATTACATACATAGAACACTCTATGCAAATATTAACCCACCACTCAAACTTCTCCTTACCAATTTTAACAGGACACATGACCATAACACTAGACACAGATCACTCCTCGATGTTCCCCGTGTCCATCTAACACTATGTAAAAACTCAATGCATATAAAAGGCACGAAAATTTGGAATTCATTACCTGTCATTGCCAAAGAAACCCTACCTGTACCCCAATTCAAACCGATGCTAAAAAACTACCTTCTCACCCAAAGCTAATTGCTCCATATCAAACATTCCCAACAAAGTAGAATAATCACTTAACGTAAAAACCTGACTAATCAATTGAATGTAATGTATGAATGAACGAATGAATGAATGTAAAACCTGTTACGAACAATACATACTTAGCTAATTATTTCCACAACACTTACATTATAATGACCACGTAAACTAACTGCAATGCAATTAATTGTTTTAAATTGTTATCTCACTCAATTAGTTACATTGCTACAATAAATTGCTACAATTAATTGATATGTTCAAATTATATTCAAACTTTATAACTTAGATATGCAACTTTACTTATTTTATAAATTATCAACCATAACTTTTTATTATTTAATTATTATTATTGCTTTAATTTGTTTAATCTGATTTAATTAATTTTATAATGAAGACAAAAGTACAAAACTATGTTTAAAAAATGTCATGTCTAAACTATGTTCAAATTTCATAGCTTAAATACTCACATTTACTCATTGTAAACTATCTACAAAAATTCTTACAATTTAGTTTTAAGTTAATTTTAAGTGTGCCCAAAATGCCCTGCATACTAGGGGCTTTTGGCATGTACACCTCATGTAATCTCAATAACCAAATGTAATTCTTTGTATCATGTCTAAATAAACTATTATTATTATTATTATTATTATTATTATTATTATTATTATTATTATTATTATTATTATTATTATTATTATTAATACATCTGTCACAAAGTGAAGGAGACTTGTACATTATATGTAATGGGTTCCCTGAAAATTATAGATTGCAGTGCAAAGTTAAAAATACATATAGGAGAAAAACATTTAGTACGTACATAGTAAAAATAAACACATTACCAGAAAACAATACAGTGGACTCCTGAAGTCTGCTCAAGTGCCATTACCGAACGAATTTACTCCCTTAAGAAAATATTACACGTAGGTTAGTCTATTTCAGACCCCCAAAAATACTTTTCCACAAGCACTTACAATATTATACTTACATAAATGTACGATTTCCGGGGTTTACGAAACTCGGGGGTCCACTGTATACAGTGGTACCTCGGTTAACGATGGTCCCCAAACTCGCCCTTTTATGTAAGTTTATTTTTTTAAATGCTTTTGTAAGTGTATTTTTGGGGGTCTAAAAGGACTAGTCAATTTTACATTATTCCTTATGGGGATAAATTCGTTTGGTAATGGCACTTGAACAGCATTCTGGAACGAAAAAATATCGTTAACTGAGGTACCACTGTACGTAAATGCAGTATGTTAGCGAGAAATTCATGTGCTGTACTAATAAGCCTCAGCTACTTTCTGGTATATAAGGATACTGGTAATGAAATGATAAAAAATACAACATATATCAGACCAAAATTGTAATATGCATCTGTAGTATTGCGTCCTCATCAAAATACAGAGAAAATAGGAAAAGTTCTAACACTTGCTACAAAATGGATCCCAGTCTTAAGAAATGTGAATTACAAAGAAAATTGTACATAAAGAATCTTTTGTGTTGATAGATGAGGAAATTCATGGGCATGATAACTGCATGCAAGCTCAATAAAGGATATGATACAAGAAGACAAGGATAATTTCCTAACATTATTAACAGGGAGAGTTGTACGTGCATGAGTACATTGAGGTCTGCAAGAAGACCTCCTGGAGATGAGTGGATTGGACTATGAGACACTAGGGAAACATTAGATACAAGGACCGGGACAATCTTGTTAATGGTGTACAAAATACTATGGACTTCTTACAGTAGACAGGGATAACCAGTCAAATTTAATGGAAATGGGTAACCCATGCCACAGTTGGAAGATAATGACAATGATGAGTAACCATGAATTAAGTGTTAAGCCATTGGCAAACTGTCAAAATATGTTACTGTTGGCTGCATGCCACAAGCTACACAGACAGGAGCAGATGCATTTGTAAATACTGGTGGCTATTGGGAGATGTGTGCACTCTCTCTTCAATCAGCAGAGATTCATCTTAAAGTGATGATTTTTCTGTTGAAGGACTAAACACTCATGTCCTGCCAAGTCCTGTATAACATGTTTCTCATCTGTATGGCCCAAAAGGCATGCCATTTCCCAAGGACACATTTATGCATGTGGCCCATGAAATTGCTGCAAAGCATAAGGAAATATTGTACATAGAGCTTGTTATGGCAGCCTTCACTATGGCATCCACCCGTTTGTTATGGAAGGCTTCACTATGGCATCCACCTATTTATTTTCCAGGACACCAACATGGCCCAGGCACCAAAAGAACTCCACATCCTTGTGCCATGTGTGGGGGCATGCTAACCGTTCTTGGATCTTTTGGACTATAGGGTGAACAAGAAAATAGAGCACACTGGAAATCTGAATATACGTATAATCTAACTGAAAATCAACTGAACTAGCTATCATGACACGAGCAATGTAGATCGCCTGGAGCTCTGCAATAAACACATGATTCATTTGATAATTTTATACAATAAAAGTTATCACTGGCAATCACAACAATATAATAATAACAATAATATTATAATAATACATGTACGTATCTTTATTTCTACAAGTACTATATGTACAAGGTATACAGACCTAGCTGACATCAATGATATACTACTACATAGAAAGCCCCTTGTTATGCAGAGCATTTCGGGAAAATTAGGTCAGTTTTGTCCCAGGATGTGACCCACACCAGTCGACTAACACCCAGGTACCCATTATAACTGATAGGTGAACACAGACAAACTGTTTAAGGAAACTTGCCCAATGTTTCTATCCTCGCTGGGAATCGAACCCAGACCCTCACTGTGTGAAAAAAATGCTTTTGCCACCAGGCCGCGGGTCACCATAACGAAGCTAACACCATCCTTGCTCTTTGGACCATCAGTAAAGATCTTCATCCTTGAAGCACAAAAAAGTCAAGTTCCAAGAAAACCAAAGTCATCACCAGCTATTAACACTTGGGGGGTTAAAGTAGATCTAGGTATGATAGGACCCACAAGGCTAGGAGGGAGTGGATAATGAGAGCTTCCAAAACAAAGGGAAATATGTTGTTCAAGTCATTTGTGCTTTTTGACTGGAGTACTGTTTGGTGTTGATCAGAGCTGGAACAGACAGTGTGTGTTTACAGCCTGTATTGAGCCAATAAAGCATTTAAACTTCTGGAAATGCCTTAAAGTTTTAATATGTCCTCTCTGGAGTGAAGGAGAGATACATGGTACAGTGTGTACATGGAAGATACAGTGGACCCCCGGTGTTCGTCCTGCTCCAAACTCGCCCTTTTATGTAAGTGTATTTTTTTAAATGCTTTTATAAGTGTATATTTGGGGGTCTAAAAGGACTAGTCTACTTTACATTATTTCTTATGGGAATAAATTCGTTTGGTAATGGCACTTGAACAGCATTCTGGAACGAAAAAATCACAAAAACCGAGGGTCCACTGTACTTGAGGGCCTGGTTTCCGATATCATACTGGAGCAAGAGAGATGGGAGGAAATGCTAGATATACCCATTGAGGGGCAGGGATCATGGACACACATACAAAAAAAAAAGAGAACACTTAGCTTCTATGGGCTTAGATTACTCAACTTTGTAGTATTAGAGGATATCAGAAATATTGCCAGGACAATTGTAGAAGATTTCAGGAGGAAAATGGATCTCTGCCTCTTCTACCTGGAGTTTACCTGAAGAGGGTTTCAGGGGTCAATGCCCCCATGGCTCGGTCCGAGACCAGGCCTCATGTGGTGATATTATTTGTACAATTATTACAATATTGCATAACAGTAAATCTTCCATTTTTTGGTTTGAATAAAAATTCATTATGTGAATATAAAATAAAAATGGAATTCATTTGTAAAGACTGAAAATGTAACTAATGAACAGAGGAAATGTTAGTTTAGTGCCAGGAATGCCTGCATTGTTTATTCTGCACCCTATTTTGAAATTGGAATATTTTGAATTTTGAGTTAAATTGGCTAAATTACCAATTTCCAATCACTTTATTTTGTAGTTGAAACAGTTGACTGGGCAATTTCTTGTGCTCAATCGATAGAATGGAAGTAATACTAGTGAAATAGCTAAGAATTTGGTCGACTGGAACAATGTAATTGGCCTAAAATGGGAGTCAAAGTCGGCAAAATTGCTGATGCGTAAATATCGCTGACACATCAAAATTCGTGAGAGCATAATTTCTTCATTTTTCAATCAAATTTCGTACTTTTTGTTTTATTACCCTCAGAAAAATATTCTCTACAATTTCATAAGAAAAAATAAGATTTTTTTTTTTTTTAAATTCTTGGACACTGGCACACCCCTTCCAAAAATAGCCTTGGACCCTGAAAGGGTTAAGGGAGTAAATTCGTTCGGTAATGGCACTTGAGCAGGCTTCTGGAATGAATTTTGCTCGTTAGGCGGGGGTCCACTGTAGTTGAAATTTCTCCTCGTTGAACTTTATATTGTTTTGAGTGGCCCATTTGAAGATTTGGTTGATGTCCGCTTGGAGTCTTGCGGTGTCTTTGATGAAGGTCACTGCCATGGCAATCCGGGTGTTATTCGCAAAGGAAGACATGGAGCTATGGTTTACATCTCTGTCTATGTCAGAAATGAGGAGTATTGTGCCTTGTGGAACAGAGCTTTTCACTGTGGCTGCCTGGGACTTTAATCTGTTTACTATTACTCTTTGTGTTCTATTTGTCAGGAAGTTATAGATTCATCTACCAAATTTTCCTGTTATTACACCATGGTCACACTTGTTGAAAGCTTTTGCAAAGTCTGTGTATACTAGATCAACCAGGCTGTGATGGATATGTGAGCCAGTGGGCTACCAGCAGCAACAGTCTGGTCGACCAGGCATGTACCAGAAAACTTTAGACTTAGGCTGGGCTGCGGGGGTAAGAAGACTCGAAATCTATCACAGGTTAAGAGAGAAATAATAAAAATGTAAAATTTATTAGAATAAATTTACTATTATGAGTGCAAGTTAAGCATATCTTATAATTATGTACACAAATATATAACACCTATAGATTGAGGATCCTGAACTGGGCATTAAACTAAAGATAGCAAGTAGGCCTAGGGCCTAGGATTGACAATAGTAAGAGGAACCTGATCCTGGATTGACAAATCTACATCATAGTATTGCTGCCATGCGATCATTCACAGGTACATTAACCTCCAAATCCAGTCAATACTTGAATCTTAGGATTGCCACAATTCACACTAATCAACATCAATGCATCCTAGTAAAACCCAAACATAACCCCAAAGCAGATGAAGCCACAAAATAGGATTACAGAGTAACCTGTAGGTTATTTGACCTTGAACAACAGTCACTGGTTCAAGAAGAACGAAAGTAATGGTTGGCTAGTTAATTGGAGTTAATGACAATATAAGTAGTTATAAGAATAAGAAATTTATTTTGATATGATACATAGTTGTACAAAGGAATATAACAGTTGGGTGTACATGCCAAAAGCCCCTTTGTATGCAGAGCCTTTCGGGCAAACTTAATATTAACTTAAGATTAGTAAGGGAATAACAGATCATTATGGCTCACGAAATCGTAATGACACGATTGCAAACAAACCATACCACAGGTGAGGTTAGAACGCGTCGGTCTGGAGTTTTGAGACTCTGATCGCGGGTTCTAACTCCACCCATGGTATGGACAGATCATTATATGGACTTTTGATGATTTACAGTGAGTACAAGAGAATTAAGTTGTTATAGGTAATGCTATCAGGCTTTAATAAATTTAGTAGAGAAATTCAGTAGTGAATAATTACAGTTTTAAAATTTGTTTATAAAAATTACATTATTACAAACAATGGTATAATTTGAATTAATTTACAATATGGAATTATTACAATGGAACAATTTAAAACAATTTACAATATGAAATTATTACAATTTAGTAATATTTTAGACAATGAAATTTAAGCATCCTAATTTTGAAGAAATGTGTACAGTGGACCCCCGAGTTACGAGCACCTCGGAAATCGTACAAGTATGTAAGTACAGTGGTACCTCGGTTTACGATATTTTTTCGTTTCAGAATGCTGTTCAAGTGCCATTACCAAACGAATTTATCCCCATAAGGAATAATGTAAAATAGACTAGTCCTTTTAGACCCCCAAAAATACACTTACAAAAGCATTTAAAAAAATAAACTTACATAAAAGGGCGAGTTTGGGGGACCATCGTAAACTGAGGTACCACTGTACGTACAGTGGTCCCTCGGTTTTCGTGCATCTCCAAACTCGAACATTTATGTAAGTGTATTTTCATAAGTGCTGTTGCAAGTGTATTTTTGGGGGTCTGAAATAGACTAACCTACGTGACATTATTTCTTAAGGAAGTAAATTCGTTCGGTAATGGCACTTGAGCAGCATTCTGGAATGAATTTTCAGCGAAAACCAAGGGACCACTGTATGTCATGGTATACTAAGTAGGAGTAGACTTGTTTGTGAACAAATTTTTCGAAGATTTTAGATAGTAGGGGCAAGTTCGATATAGACCTATAGTTGTTCAATTCAGTTGGATCACCTCCTTTGAGGATAGGGGTAACCCTGCTGTAATGAGTATGGATGGGAAGGTGGAAGATTCAATGGATTTGTTAAAGAGAGTTGCAATAATTGGTGACAACACATGAGAAGCTTTTTTATACATTAGTGGTGGTAAGTTATTTAGGTCTCCTGCCTTGTTGTTTAGTGTTTTGATGATGAGTGAGATTTCAGTAGGGTTAGTTGGGGCTAAAAATAGAGTACAGTGGACCCTCGGTTTTCGTTGAAAATTCGTTCCAGAATGCTGTTCGAGTGCCGTTACCGAACGAATTTGTTCCCATAAGGACAAATGTAAATTAGATTAGTCGTTTCATACCCCAAAAAATACACTTACAAAAGCTCTTACAAAAATATACTTACATAATTGTTCGAGTTTGGAGGTAAACGAAAACAGAGGGTCCACTGTATTTGGGTAGTTGCCAGTGAGGTAGTCTTTTGGTTGAATGTTTGAGTTTGGGATTTTGGCTTTAAGGCTGCATGTAGTCTGCTCACCACTAATCATGTAATATAGGTCAGCCATCACTAATCCGGCATCACTGGGACCTGTCGCGTGCTGGATTAGTGAGTTTGCCGGATTACAGAGTGGTTAGGTTAGAATACACTTAATTAACCTATGAATAGAGACTCTTTCTGCTACAATTTCCTCATTTTCATCACTGCTCTCTCCTCCACTGGATTACTGCTGTGGATTTACACCCATTTGCACATTTTCTGAGTCAGTATAATGATAAAATTTGAAATTATGCTAGCCAAAATTAGTGCCGGATTACTGATGGAACCAGATAACTGATTGCTGGATTAGTGATGGCCGACCTGTACAATACTTTAAATTGTGTGTGAGTGGCCCAGATCACTGACCTACTGTACAAAATGGGAGTTACCAAGTGCATCCTCTCAAGCCATTACATAAGTTACATTAGAATTGTTATCAGTTAGCAAGACACTTTAATAAAAGATTACCAAATTTGATAGTTAACATAGCCTAGATGATTTTGCCAGGAGTTGTCACAATAATGTTTTCTCCAGGACTATTACTGTGACTTCCTTATGGTTATTATACAAGCTGCCTCCTTTTACTGATGGATCACAAAACAAAACTTTAACCAAATATGAAACAATGACTTTACTTTGTTGAAAATAAACTTTCTATACAGTATAAGAGTTACTAAACTATTACAATTTCTCTGCTTCTCAGCCATAAAATGGCTTCTTAGATAGTATATAACATATAAACATCACTTACTATAGTGTTCCTCCATATTGGTATAAATCTTATTACATTGCATAGCTAATTTTCATTTGCAATATTTTTCTTGTCAATTTTATATTAATCCCATGCTCCTCCAGTTTCAGTATCTCCTCTTTCAGTAACTTATGGCTCAGAATACCTGATCAGTTTACTTTCAAAATTTTATCTGTCTTACATTTTCTTTGTGTATTGCTTCAGCCTGAATTGCGCATGGGCAAGGATTTAATAGACAAACAAGTCATCCATGGCCATGTTGTACCCGGACATGTTCTTTTCACTCGCACTGTGCAAAATTCAAATGAGCAGTACGAGAGTTTGGCATTTACCGACAACTTGAAGGTGTTTATCTCAATGGAAAATGTCAGCAATCCTGACCATAAGGACACAACTTGTGAGTATTTTCACTTTGTTAATATAGTATAATATTTATACAAATACAGTGGACCCCCGAGTTTCAATCACCTCAAAACTCGAACAATTATGTAAGTGTATTATTGTAAGTGCTTTTGTAAGTGTATTTTTGGGGGTCTGAAATGGACTAACCTACTTTACATTATTCCTTAAGGGAGCAAATTCGTTCGATAATGGTACTTCAGCAGCCTTCTGGAACGAATTATGGCCGAAACTCGGGGGTCCACTGTACAAATTTTTATTTCCTTGCAATTTTACATTGAGATTATGTAATTACAATAATGAGTTGCAGTGCAAAGAGAGCCACTATCATGCCATGGCATTATGGGCAGACTAAATTTAATGGCTTACAGACTACTTAATACTAGAGAAATTTATCATAGTTTGTTCAAGTTGTACATCTGTTTTATTTATAGCAGACAGTAAGTTTACTCAAATTACAATCTGGGGATATTACATTGGGACAAGTTGAAAGCATTTTGTAGGTTGTTTATATCAATAGTAAACATTTAAATTATATTATGGGAATATAACATTGTGCATTGTTGAAAGTAGTTTACAGTATGAAAATGCTACAATTGGGTGTAAGGCAGTATTGTTTTGGGCAGGTATTTATACTACAATGTAGTTGGGCATCTAATTTTGAAGTTCTAAGATTTAGGCAATTGGGAGATTTTTTGGTAAAGTTAAGTATCGAGTATGTATTTAGTTAAGGGTGAGTAGGTGGTTTTTGAGAAGAGTCTTAAATTGATGTTCAGACCGGGTTACTTTAGTATTTACTGGTAATGAATTCCAAATTTTGGGGCCCTTTATGTGCATAGTTTTTACAGTGTGATATGGACACAGGGTACTACATCAAAAAGTGATCTGTCTTGTGTTATGGTTGTGTGTGTGTCCTGTTAAGGTTGGTGAAGAGAAGTTTGAGTGGAGGATTTATGTTTGAGTGCAGTGTTCTTTGTATGTAGTAGGCACAAGAATAAGTATGGATGTTCTTTACAGTGAGTAGATTTAGGCTTTTGAATATTGGTGGAGTATGCTGTCTGGAGTGGGAAATTGTTGTTATTCTGACTGCAGCCTTTTGCTGGGTTATTAGTGGTCTTAGGTGATTGAAAATTGTTGATCCCCATGCACAAATTCCATAGGTGAGATAAGGGTAGATGAGTGAATGATACAGTGCAAGGAGAGCTGATTGTGGAACATAGTACCATATCTTTGATAGTATGCCTACTGTCTTTGAGATTTTCTTGGAAATTTGTTGTATATGTGTCTGGAATTTGAAGATACTGTCAAGGTGGATTCCTAGGAATTTTCCCTCTGTGAGTCTTGTGATGGGTGATCCATTTAGCATTATGTTAAATGGAACATTTGTAGCTATGTTTCCAAACTGAATGAAATAGGTTTTGTCAGTATTGAGAGTAAGCTTATTAGTCATCATCCAGGTAGATATTTTCTGCAATTCAGCATTAACAGTGTTGGCCAGTATGACTGGGTTTGGGTGAGAGAAGACGTATGTAGTGTCATCTGCAAATAATATGGGTTTGAGTAGTTGTGATGCATTCGGTAGGTCATTGATGTAAATGAGAGAGAGGAGTGGGCCAAGGACACTTCCTTCTGGGACCCCGACTGTAATTGGTTGTGTGGAAGAGTTAGCTCCATTTGTGTACACATATTGGCTTCTGTTACTAAGGTATGACTTTAGGTAGTTGAGGGAGTGCCCTCTTATACCATAGTGTGTTAATTTAATGTGCAGAAAATCACGGTCGACTGAATCAAAAGCTTAACGTAAATCAATGAAGATTCCCAGCGGGACTTCTTTCTTCTCGAGAGCGGTGTATATTAGTTCCAGCATACCTTTGACCTTTGAAGAGTTTCGAGAGTTTATCTACTCTCTGAGCCCGGCCATGGGCCAGGATCGTCTGGTGCTTGCCTGGTCAACCAGGCTGTTGCTGCTGGAGGCCCGCTGCCCCACATATCCATCACAGCCTGGTTGATCTGGCACCTGGTGAAGATACTTGTCCAATTTCCTCTTGAAGGCTTCTACACTGGTTCCAGCCGTGTTTCGGATATCTTCTGGTAAGATGTTGAATAGTCTGGGACCCCGGATGTTCATACAGTGCTCCCGTATTGTCCCCATTGCATGTGTATAATAGCATCATTTGTGTTTTTATTAGTCCTGAATCCAAACTGACAGGTGTTGAGTATGTTGTGTGAGACGAG
This sequence comes from Cherax destructor, assembly GCA_009830355.1. Lineage (NCBI taxonomy): Eukaryota > Metazoa > Arthropoda > Malacostraca > Decapoda > Parastacidae > Cherax > Cherax destructor. Next base: position 16,261 of record WNWK01012051.1, read on the forward strand.
GTAGGAATAGATAATAATAATAATAATAATAATAATAATAATAATAATAATTTTTATTTGGACATGATACAAAGAATTACATTTGGTTATTGAGATTACATGAGGTGTACATGCCAAAAGCCCCTAGTATGCAGGGCATTTTGGGCAGACTTAAAATTAACTTAAAACTAGATTGTAAGAATCTTTGTAGATAGTATACAATGAGTAAAGGTGAGTATTTAAGCTATGAAATTTGAACATAGTTTTGTACTTTTGTCTTCATTATAAAATTAATTAAGTCAGATTAAACAAATTAAAGCAATAATAATAATAAAATAATAAAAAGTTATGGTTGATAATTTATAAAATAAGTAAAGTTGCATATCTAAGTTTTAAAGTTTGAATATAAGTTGAACATATCAATTAATTGTAGTAATTTATTGGAGCAATGCAACTAATTGAGTGAGATAACAATTTATAACAATTAATTGCATTGCAGTTAGTTTACGTGGTCATTATAATATAAGTGTTGTGGGAATAATTAGCTAAGTAAGTATTATTCATAACAGGTTTTACATTCATTCATTCGTTCATTCATACATTACATTGACTTTAAAGTCAGGTTTTACGTTAAGTGATTATTCTACTTTGCTGGGAATGGTTGATATGGAGCAATTATCTCTGCCTATGAATTAATTTTTCAAAGATTTTAGAGAGCAGAGGTAAGTTAGATATTGGTCTATAGTTATTCAAGTCTGCCTGATCTCCTCCTTTGTGGATCGGGGTGACCCTCACTATTTTGAGAATTGATGGGAAGGTGGAGGATTTGATGGATTTGTTAAAGAGTGTTGCAATAATTGGTGACAGTATACTTCAGAAGCTTTTTTGTACATAAAAGGTGGTAAGTTATTTATATCTCCTGCCTTGTTTTTAAGGGTGTTGATGATGAGCGAGACTTCTCTTGGGTTGGTTGGAGCTAGGAATAGTGTATTCATGTAGGTACCCATGAGGTAGTCTGATGGACGGGTGTTTGAGCTTGGGATCTTACACGCTAGATTCTTTCCTATGGTGGAGAAGAAAACATTGAGTGTTTGCTATTTCAGTTGGTGGGAGTAGGGGTTCATCTGATTTTGTTAATTTGATCGTTTTGTTTTTGGATATTTTTTTAGTTCCTAGAATTTCAGATAGGGTTTTCCTGGTCTTTTTCATATCACCATTTATGTTATGTAATCTGTTCTCATAATACAATTTTTTTGACCTTATCAGGCTGGTAAGAATTAACGAGTAACATTTAGAATGGTCTCTGGTTATTTGACCCATTCTGTACTGTTTTTCATATAGGTGCTTTGTGTTAATGGATTTAAGGATGCTGGGTGTTAGCCAGCGACTGTTCAGTCTCTTAGCTGTGATCTGTTTAGCTTTTTTAGGGCAATGCTTGTTATAGAGGTAGTGTTTTTTTTTTTAGAAAATTATTAATACTACATTCATCAGTATCTGTATATGATTCTATCTCATTATGCCAGTCGATGTTAATCATAGCTGTTATAAAGTTATTAACAGCTGTCTCGTTATGTAGTCTGAAGGTAACTTTAGTAGTGTCTTGGGGCAATTTACCTAGGTTAGTTATGAGAAAGGTAGGGAAGTGGTCTGTGATTATGCCTGATTTTAAAGGGGATATGGTGTTAGTCCAGATGTGGTCTAATAAGGAGATGCTAGTCTCGAAGATTCTTGTAGGTTTTGTTATTGTTGGTAGCAACAAGCAGTTTCTCATAGTGTTTGTGAATTCGGTCACAGACCGGGCCGCAGGGGTGTTGACCCCCGGAACTCTCTCTCTCCAGGTAAACTTGTGGGTCCTGGTCATGTAGGAGATTTATGTTGAAATCTGCTGTGAGCAGCAAGTGGTCTTTGTTCATGTTTGCATCAGTTATCATGTTTGCTAATTTTTCACTAAAATGGTAAATGTTTGACTGTGGTACTCTGTAGATGTTTATCACTGTGAGGGGTTTTTGCAGGTCTTTTGATTTAAATTTAGCTATAATATATTCTCCATGTTCATCCCTTATGCAAGAATTATTGATACATTCAAGTTGATCTGAGTAGTTTATAGCTGTTCCACCCCCTTGCTGGTCTGTCCTACAGTTGTGTATGGCTGTGTAACCAGGAATGGCATAGACATCTGTAGTACCAGGCTTTAGCCAGGTTTCGGTGAGTGTGATGATTGACATACTGGTATGCAGGGAATTGAGTAATGCTGTGAGGTCATCGTAATGTTTGCTCAAAGATCTGACATTGTAATTAAAGATAGTTAGGTTGTTGTTTCTGAGTAATGTCTTTGCTTGGTCTGCTGTACTATAATAATTACAGTTGCTGTTCAATGCGTGTAAGTCATTTAATAAAAGGATGATATCAGGATCAATGCTTGTAATCATATGATTGAGTGTGATTCTACAACTAGACTTTTGAAACAAAGTATTATTTTAAACTTAATACTACAGTGGACCCCCAGAAATCGAACATTCTTCATTCCAGAATGCTGTTCAAGTGTTGTTACCAAACAAATTTATTCACATAAGGAATGATGTAAATTAGATTAGTCTGTTTCAGACCCCCAAAAATACACCTATAAAAGCACTTACAATAATAAACTTACATAAAAGGGCGAGTTGGGAGTGTTCGATTTCCGAGAATCCACTGTACAGTGGACCCTCGGTTAACGAAAAAAATTCATTGCAGAAGCCTGCTCAAGTGCCATTACCGAACGAATTTACGTCCTTAAGAAATAATGTCATGTAGGTTAGTCTATTTCAGACCCCCAAAACTACACTTCCACAAGAACTTACAAAATTATACTTACATAATTGCACGATTTCCGGGGTATTCGTTAACCGAGGGTCCACTGTATTATGATACTAAACTTATTTATATTACTAGCTAATGGATTGCTTCAAGTATTTTTTTTTTAAATTTAAAGAGATACAGTTAACTCTTAATATGCAAAAAAAGTTTTATTAAGTAATGTCATGATGAAATACTGAATTATTAATTAACATAATCTTTGATGTTACACACACTGATATTATTAAGGTTGATTTACAGTGGACCCCCGAGTTTCGTAAACCCCGGAAATCGTACATTTATGTAAGTACAGTGGTACCTCGAGTTACGATGGTCCCCAAAATCGCCCTTTTATGTAAGTTTATTTTTTTAAATGCTTTTGTAGGTATATTTTTGGGGGTGTAAAAGGACTAGTCTATTTTACATTATTCCTTATGGGGATAAATTCGTTTGGTAATGGCACTTGAACAGCATTCTCGAACGAAAAAATATCGTAACTCGAGGTACCACTGTATAATATTGTAAGTGCTTGTGGAAAAGTATTTTTGGGGGTCTGAAACAGACTAACCTACGTGACATTTTTCCTTAGGGGGGTAAATTCGTTCGGTAATGGCACTTGAGCAGACTTCAGGAGTGAAGTTTTTACGAAACTCGGGGGTCCACTGTATATAGCTTTGCTGCATGGGGCATATACAGTGGTACCTCGAGTTACGATGGTCCCCAAAATCGCCCTTTTATGTAAGTTTATTTTTTTAAATGCTTTTGTAAGTATATTTTTGGGGGTGTAAAAGGACTAGTCTATTTTACATTATTCCTTATGGGGATAAATTCGTTTGGTAATGGCACTTAAACAGCATTCTCGAACGAAAAAATATCGTAACTCGAGGTACCACTGTATTTTTAAAGGAAAGATAAAATATCTTAAAAGTAATACTGTAAACATAAAAACAAAATATAGGTAATCTATCCTCTTATAACAGAGTGAATACTTTGAATAGGTCATTGGTATAGAATACAACAGTATTTTCTTGCATGAAGATTCATACGTAGTAGCTTGGCCTAGCTGTAACAGTTCCTGTTTATAATTTAAAGCATGGATCTGAACCAGTGTCTTGAGAGGATTGACCTGTGGCACCAGAAGTGTCACAGAGTTAATCCAGGCATAAACCACTAAGAAAAATGGGAAGATGTGAGAGAGAGAGAGAGAGAGAGACTTCCTCTACTGGCAGACACAAAGAATCTTGGAACTATCTGAAGAGTAGTAAGAAACAGAGGCCAGAGAAATAGAGGATATTGAACTTTAATGAATATACAAGTCCAGGAGAGACATAGGGATAAAAAAAAAGTTTTGAGCCCTTCCTCAAACAGGTTGGAATTTACAAAAGACAATAGCAAAGGAATGAGTGAAATACTGAAGTCTCAATATGATCCTCTGTTCAGTGAGCCATTAATTAATATAATAATAATAATAATAATAATAATAATAATAATAATATCTTTATTTATTACATGTACAAGGTATACAGGCCTAGCTGACATCAATTACATACTACTATATAGAAAGCCCCTTGTTATGCTGAGCATTTCGGGCAATTAGGTCAGTGTCCCAGGATGTGACCCACACCAGTCGACTAACACCCAGGTACCCATTTTACTGATGGGTGAACATTGACAACAGTTGTAAAGAAACATGCCCAATGTTTCTACCCTTGCTGCGAATCGAACCTAGACCCTCGCCGTGTGATGCGAGAGCTTTAGCCACCAGAGCCCCCTAAACTAAAGGATGACAATCCAAATTAATTTTTCCATGAACAGGACTCAAAACTTTGAGTTGAGATAGAAGGGGTTAAGACAGAAATGCTAAAAGCAGGTGGGGATAGTGTTGGAGTGGTTGGTATGTTTGTTCAGTACATGCATGAAGGAAGGGAAGGTACCAGATGATTGGCAGAGAGCATGCAAAGTTCTTTTGTATAAAGAAAAAAGGGGACAAGACAGTAAGAATTATAGGGGGACAAGCCTGCTGAATATACCAGGTAAAGATTACAGAATCTGTGTTTCTGTGTCCGATCTCTGAAACATTCTGTCCCTGTCCACCTTGTCAATTCCTCTCAGTATTTTATATGTTATTACCATGTCCCTTCTGACCTGTAGTGTCATCAGGTTGAGCTCCTTTAACCTCTCCTCATAAGACATACCCCTTAGCTCTGAGACTAGTCTTGTTACAAACTTCTGCATGTTCTCCAATTTCTTGATGTGTTGTACATGTGTGAGTTAGTGTGCATGTGCACATGTACGTACATGTGTTTTTGTGTGTGTGTACTCACCTAGTTGTGGTTGCAGGGGTCGAGTCATAGCTCCTGGCCCCGCCTCTTCACTGGCCGCTACTGGGTCACTCTCCCTGCGCCATGAGCTTTATCATATCTCTTCTTAAAGCTATGAATGGATCCTGCCTCCACTACATCGCTTCCCAAACTATTCCACTTCCCAACAACTCTGTGACTAAAGAAATACTTCCTAACATCCCTGTGATTCATCTGAGTCTTCAACTTCCAACTGTGTCCCCTTGTTGCTGTGTCCCATCTCTGGAACATTCTGTCTCTGTCCACCTTGTCAATTCCTCTCAGTATTTTATGTCATTATCATGTTCTCCCTATCTATCCTGTCCTCCAGTGTCGTCAGGTAGATTTCCCTTAACCTCTACTCGTAGGACATACCCCTTAGCTCCGGGACTAGTCTTGTTGCAAACCTTTGCACTTTCTCTAGCTTCTTTACGTGCTTTGCTAGGTGTGGGTTCCAAACTGGTGCTGCATACTCCAATATTGGCCTAACGTACACAGTGTACAGGCTCCTGAATGATTCCTTATTAACCCTTTGGGGGTCCAAAGACCCTCTCTGAAACTCGTTCTCAGGGTCCCAGAATTTAAAAAAAAAAAAAAAAAAAAATTTTTTTATGAAATGATAGTTTTTTTTTTCTAAATCTAATAGGCTAAAAAATACATTTTTGTGATCAATACTTACCAAGATATAGAGGATTGAAGTTGACCAAAATTGAACCGCTTACGGCAACATCGCTGATTTCCGGTGAGCCGGTAATCATTTTTTTTATTTCTTGAAGTTGTTTTCTTATCGATTTTAATTTTTTTTTTTTCAAATAACTTTTATGGCCTGTGAGACCAATATAAGTGCTGTTTTTCAAATATTCACTCGCTAATTATTACACAATAATGACAAAGTTTGTTATCACTATTTTGTTTACACAACGTATTTACAAATATTTACAATAACAAATATTGTTTATTTCTATTGTTCAATCATATACAGTGGACCCCCGGTTAACGGCCGGCTCCAAACACTAACATTTATGTAAGTGTATTTTTTTAAGTGCTTTTGTAAGTGCATGTTTGGGGGTCCAAAAAGACTACTCTAATTTACATTATTCCTTAAGTTAATAAATTCGTTCGGTAACAGCACTTGAACAGCATTCTGGAGCGAATTATGGCCGTTAACCGGGGGTCCACTGTATATACATATATAGAGTCACTGGACATGTTTTTAGAAGTTCTGCAGCCTGTGGAAGTCTCTGAAACATGGTTCCATGCACAGTGGTGTTTTACATTCCACACACACAAAACGAGTGTCTCTGCATTGTTGTGGGCGTTTTTTTGTATGTGCACAGACAAAACACCTCTTCTGAGCCTTTTTCTTGCAAGCAGTAGCAGGCAGTTTTGTTAGGAAGTGTTCACCAGGCCTCAGACGAGAGGGTAGGTGTTGATAACTTGGTGGGCGGTTTTCTATTGCAGGTGTTGTTCCTTGGTACTTGAATATTATTTGTCTGATGACAGACAAACAAAATTCGCCATATGGTGGTTTGTTTGTGGCCTTCAACTTATAAATAATGTCCAGAATGTGAAAAAAGAGTTTTATGTACCACTTGTAACTCTTGTGAACACAATCAGCAAACCCAATCTGCATGTCACATTTGTCCACTAAGCACATATTGAGGGTGTAGTCAATCACAGCTGCAGGTTTTAGAATGGGTTCATTGGTCTCTCTACTCACCCTGCCAGTGTCTGTCATTTCGTTAGGGCGAATTGATGACAACAGTGTGACATCTCGTTTGTCATGCCACCGAAATGCCATGATGTCATTGGCAGCAAACGCCTGCATCTGACCTCTACGAGTGCCTGCATTGAACCTAGGCATATGCTTACGATTTGCACACACTGTACCGCACACGTCTGTCAAGTTCACTCGCAAAAAATCACTGAGGGAGGGGCTTGTGCACCAGTTATCAGTATATAATATATGCCCCTTACCAAGATATGGTTCCATCATTGTTCTAACCACATCACCAGAGATACCCAATAACCTCCTGGTATCTTGCAATGTATAACTTCCAGTGTACACAATAATATCCAATACAAGACCACTGTAGCAATCACAAAGCACAAACAACTTTATACCAAAGCGTTTCCTCTTGCTTGGTATATACTGCTTGAATGACAGTCTACCTTTGAACAGAATCAGTGACTCGTCAATAACAAGCTTCCTGAGGGGATAAAAATGCATATTGAATTTCTCTTTTAGATACAGAAACACATTCCTAATCTTATATTCAAGCCTGGTTTTGTCTGAGAAATGTAACATACGTAGCAGTAGCACAGATTGATTCACTGATATTTTATCACTGAAACCTGATGTTACAATCAGGCGGTCTGTCGACCAGTATGGTTTGACACGGTGCTTATACACATGTGGCATAAGCATTATTGTGGCAAAGAAAAGATGCATCTCAGCCACAGTCGTCTCTTTCCACCTGTTGAGGCGTGATGTTGGTGAAAGTATTGTGTTTGCCATGGTGTACTCGTAGCATCTGTTGCTTTCCCTGACAATAATTTCCATCAGGGGATCTTCAAAAAATAACTCGAAACATTCCAGTTCAGTGGCATTGTTTCCAAGTGTACATGATGGGCTTATTCCACAATGGCTTTCATCAAACTGATGGGGATTGGGAATAAAATTGTCAGCTTCCTGCCAATCCCAGGTGTGGTCTGCTGGTGGGTACTGGATATTTACAGGTGGTTGTGGGGGTTGTGGAAGCGGAGGTTATGGTTGTGGGGGTTGGTGGGTGGGTGAGGGTCGCCTTTGTTTTAGGTCTGGTGAGTCAGCAGCATGGGTGGCAGCAGCATGGGTCACTGCCTCCCGCCTGGCACCACCACTGCCACCATCACCACCAGATGTATGGACATTTCTCATCCCAATTGCAACACTATCATCTTCATTTTCACTATCTGTTCCTGTTGTACGCCCACGGGATGTACTCCGAGATGTACTCCTTCCCCTTGGAACAGCATATGGCACGCTACCAGAGCGCATATACTGTCGTATATGCTGACGCTTCACTGGAGAATATTCCGCTCCACTCTCGCTACTGGAACTGTTTTGAAGAGCTTGGAGTTCATATTCACTATCACTATCATCACCATTGCTCACATCAGAGTCCGGGATATGAGTAAATAACAGTTTCCACTTTCGTTCTGGTACAATTGAACATGAACAAGATGCCACAGCACTGGAGGTGGAAGGCTAAGGGTCGTCTGGGTTTTCCTCCATATTACCGGTATTATGGTCATTAGTTTCGGTCACAACCTCCTCAAAACCTTGAAACTCATCATCACTGACACTCCCATCGGTGTTAGAACTGTCACTGGGGAACAAAAGTGTTCCAATTCGCCGAGGAGTGAGGAGTTTCTTACCGCGAGGCATGGTGAACAAGGTGTACTAACATGGCGTTCCCACAATGCACCACTGGGTCCCTGATTTTTTTCCTACTGCACACACTGACCATGCAGACCCATTCTCTCACCACTAGGCCTACAAGCCATTTCGCGATTAATTTGAAGGTGCTAGAATTTATGCGTACTAGTACGTGGAAAACCCCAGCGCGTAAGCCATACTAGTACGACCGAAACCGCGAAAGGGTTAAGATGTCGGAAAGCTGTTCTTAGGTTTGCTAGGCGCCCGTATGCTACAGCAGTTATTTGGTTGATGTGCGCCTCAGGAGATGTGCTTGGTGTTATACTCACCCCAAGATCTTTTTATTTGATTGAGGTTTGTAGTCTCTGGCCACCTAGACTGTACTCCGTCTGCAGTCTTCTTTGCCCTTCCCCAATCTTCATGACTTTGCACTTGGTGGGGTTGAACTCCAGGAGCCAATTGCTGGACCAGGCTTGCAGCCTGTCCAGATCCATTTGTAGTTCTGCCTGGTCCTCGTCTGATTGAATTTTTCTCATCAACTTCACATCATCTGCAAACAGGGACACTTCGGAGTCTGTTCCTTCCGTCATGTCATGTGTGTGTGTGTGTGTGTGTGTGTGTGTGTGTACTCACCTAGTTGTGGTTGCAGGGGTCGAGACATAGCTCCTGGCCCCGCCTCTTCACTGGCCGCTAGTGTACTCACTTAATTGTGGTTGCAGGGGTCGAGACTCAGCTCCTGGCCCCGCCTCTTCGCTGTCTGCTACTGGGTCTCTGCTCTCCCTGCTCCATGAGCTTTATCATACCTTGTCTTAAAACTATGTATGGTTCCTGCCTCCACTATATCTTTCTCTAGACTATTCCACTTCCTGACTACTCTGTGGCTGAAGAAATGCTTCCTAACATCCCTTTGACTCATCTGAGTCTTCAGCTTCCAGTTGTGTCCCCTTGTTTCCGTGTTCCCTCTCTGGAACATCCTGTCACTGTCTACCTTGTCAATTCCCCGCAGTATTTTGTATGTCGTTATCATGTCTCCTCTGACCCTTCTTTCCTGCAGTGTTAGTCCTATTTCCCTCAACCTTTCTTCATAAGACAGACCCCTGAGTTGTGGAACTAACCTTGTCGCAAACCTTTGCACTTTCTCTAGTTTCTTTACGTGCTTGACCAGGTGTGGGTTCCAGACTGGTGCTGCATATTCTAGTATGGGCCTGACGTACACGGTATACAGTGTCTTGAACGATTCCTTGTTAAGGTAACGGAACGCTAATCTTAGGTTTGCCAGTCGCCCATATGCTGCCGCAGTTATCTGGTTGATGTGTGCCTCCGGAGACGTGCTTGGCGTTATACTCACTCCAAGGTCTTTCTCCTTTGCCGAGGTTTGTAGCCTTTGTCCGCCTAGCTTGTACTCTGTCAGCGGTCTTCTTTGCCCTTCTCCAATCCTCATGACTTTGCATTTGGAGGGATTGAATTCGAGAAGCCAGTTGCTAGACCAGATGTCGAGCTTGTCCAGGTCTGTTTGCAGCCCTGCCTGGTCCTCTTCCGATGTGATTCTCCTCATTATTTTCACATCCGCGAATAGAGACACTTCTGAGTCTATCCCGTCCGTCATGTCATTTACATATACCAGGAATAACACTGGTCCTAGGACTGACCCCTGCAGTACGCCGCTCGTCAGAGGCGCCCACTGTGATACCTCACCACGCACCATGACCCGTTGTGTCCTCCCTTTGAGGTATTCCCTGATCCATTCCAGTGCCCTTCCTGTTATACCTGCTTGTTCTTCCAACTTCTTTACTAATCTCATGTGAGGAACTGTGTCGAAGGCCTTCCTGCAGTCCAGGAAAATGCAATCAACCCACCCTTCTCTCTCCTGCCTTACCTCTGTTACTTTATCATAGAACTCTAGGAGGTTTGTTACACAGGATTTGCCTTCCTGGAATCCGTGCTGTTTGGTGTTTATTATCCTGTTCAGCTCAAGGGGTTCCACCATTCTTTTCCTGATGATTTTCTCCAGGACTTTGCACACTATACACGTAAGTGACACCGGTCTATAGTTTAGTGCCTCTTTTCTGTCTCCTTTTTTAAAAATGGGGACTACGTTGGCCTTCTTCCATACCTCAGGTAGCTGCCCAGTTTCAAGGGATGTGTTGAATATTATGGTAAGTGGCACACTCAGTACCTGAGCTCCTTCCCGAAGAACCCACTGTGTGTGTGTGTGTGTGTGTGTGTGTGTGTGTTAGTTACCATTTTGTCCTAGGCACATGTCAATTAGACACTAGGCCTGTTGTATATATGTGTGTGTGTATGTGTATGTAAGGAAACACTTCGAAATGTTTCTGCCCCACCGGGAATTGAACCCGGCCCTTCCGTGCGTGAAGCAAGAGCTTTACCCACTAGGCCACTGGGGGCTGTGTGTGCGCATGCGCGCATGTGTGCGTGTGTGTATGTGTACTCACCTAGTTGTGGTTTCAGGGGTCGAGTCATAGCTCCTGGCCCCGCCTGTTCACTGGTTGCTACTAGATCTCTCTTCCTGCTCCATGAGCTTCATCATACCTCTTCTTAAAGCTATGTATAGATCCTACCTCCACTACATCACTTCCCAGACTATTCCACTTCCTGACAACTCTGTGACTGAAGAAATACTTCCTAACATTCCTGTGATTCATCTGAGTCTTCAACTTCCAACTGTGACCCCTTGTTGCTGTGTCCCATCTCTGGAACATCCTGTCTCTGTCCACCTTGTCAATTCCTCTCAGTGTTTTATATGTCGTTATCATATCTTCTCTATCTCTCCTGTCCTCCAGTGTCATCAGGTGGATTTCCCTTAACCTCTCTTCGTAGGACATGCCCCTTAGCTCCAGGACTAGTCTTGTTGCAAAACCTTTGCACTTTCTCTAGTTTCCTTACGTGGTTGGCTAAGTGTGGGTTCCAAACTGGTGCTGCATACTCCGATATAGGCCTAACGTACACGGTGTACAGTGTCCTGAATGACTCCTTATTAAGATGTCGGAATGCTGTTCTTAGGTTTGCTAGGCGCCCGTATGCTGCAGCAGTTATTTGGTTGATGTGCATCTCAGGAGATGTGCCCGGTGTTATACTCACCCCAAGATCCTTTTACTTGAGTGATGTTTGTAGTCTCTGGCCCCCTAGACTGTGTGTATGTGTGTGTAGTCACCTAGTTGTACTCACCTAGTTGTGTGTGTGTGTACTCACCTATTTGTGGTTGCAGGGGTCGAGACTCAGCTCTTGGCCTTGCCTCTTCACTGACCGCTACTGGGTCCCCTCTCTCCCTGCTCCATGAGCTTTATCATACCTCATCTTAAAACTATGTATGGTTCCTGCCTCCACTACATCAATTGCTAGACTATTCCACTTCCTAACAACTCTATGGCTGAAGAAATATTTCCTAACATCCCTTTGACTCATCTGAGTCTTCATCTTCCAATTGTGACCCCTTTTTTCTGTGTCCCATCTCTGGAACATCCTGTCTACCTTATCTATTCCACACAGTATTTTGTATGTTATTATCATGTCTCCCCTGACCCTCCTGTCTTCCAGTGTCGACAGGCCGATTTCCCTTAACCTTTCTTCGTAGGACATTCCCCTTAGCTCTGGAACTAGCCTTGTTGCAAACTTTTGCACTTTCTCTAATTTCTTGACGTGCTTGACCAGGTCTGGGTTCCAAACTGGTGCTGCGTACTCCAGTATGGGCCTGACGTACAAGGTGTACAGAGTCTTAAATGATTCCTTACTGAGGTATCGAAACGCTATTCTCAGGTTTGCCAGGCGCCCATATGCCACAGCAGTTTTCTGGTTAATGTGTGCTTCTGGAGACGTGCTTGGTATTATACTCACCCCTAGATCTTTCTCCTTGAGTGAGGTTTGCAGTCTTTGGCCACCTAGCCTATACTCTGTCTACAGTCTTCTTTGCCCTTCCCCGATCTTCATGACTTTGCATTTGGCAGGGTTAAATTCTAGGAGCCAGTTGCTGAACCATGCATCCAGCCTGTGCAGGTCTCTTTGTAGTCCTGCCTGATCCGCATCTGATTTAATTCTCCTCGTTAACTTCACATCATCTGAAAACAGGGACACTTCTGAATCTATCTCTTCTGTCATGTCATTCACATACACCAAGAATAGCACTGGTCCCAGGACTGACCCCTGTGGGACTATGCTCGTCACAGGCGCCCACTGTGATACCTCATCACGTTCCATGACTTACTGTTGCCTCCCTGTCAGGTATTCTCTGATCCATTGCAGTGCCTCTCCAGTTATATGTGCCTGATCCTCTAGCTTCTGCACTAATCTCTTGTGAGGAACTGTGTCGAGAAGGCCTTCTTGCAGTCCAAGAAAATGCAATCAACCCACCCCTCTTTCTCATGTCTTACTTCTGTTACCTTGTCATAAAACTCCAGTAGGTTTGTGTGTGTGTGTACTCACCTAATTGTGGTTGCAGGGGTCGAGACTCAGCTCCTGGCCCCGCCTCTTCGCTGTCTGCTACTGGGTCTCTGCTCTCCCTGCTCCATGAGCTTTATCATACCTTGTCTTAAAACTATGTATGGTTCCTGCCTCCACTATATCTTTCTCTAGTCCATTCCACTTCCTGACTACTCTGTGGCTGAAGAAATGTTTCCTGACATCCCTTTGACTCATCTGAGTCTTCAGCTTCCAGTTGTGTCCCCTTGTTTCTGTGTTCCCTCTCTGAAACAACCTGTCACTATCTACCTTGTCAATTCCCCGCAGTATTTTGTATGTCGTTATCATGTCTACTCTGACCCTTCTTTCCTCCAGTGTTGTTAGTCCTATTTCCCTTAACCTTTCTTCATAAGACAGACCCCTGAGTTGTGGAACTAACCTTGTCGCAAACCTTTGCACTTTCTCTAGTTTCCTTACGTGCTTGACCAGGTGTGGGTTCCAGACTGGTGCTGCATATTCTAGTATGGGCCTGACGTACACGGTATACAGTGTCTTGAACGATTCCTTGTTAAGGTAACGGAACGCTAATCTAAGGTTTGCCAGACGCCCATATGCTGCCGCAGTTATCTGGTTGATGTGTGCCTCCGGAGATGTGCTAGGCGTTATACTCACTCCAAGGTCTTTCTCCTTTGCCGAGGTTTGTAGCCTTTGTCCGCCTAGCTTGTACTCTGTCAGCGGTCTTCTTTGCCCTTCTCCAATCCTCATGACTTTGCATTTGGAGGGATTGAATTCGAGAAGCCAACTGCTAGACCAGATGTCGAGCTTGTCCAGGTCTGTTTGCAGCCCTGCCTGGTCCTCTTCCGATGTGATTCTCCTCATTATTTTCACATCATCCGCGAATAGAGACACTTCTGATTCTATCCCGTCCGTCATGTCATTTACATATACAGTGGTACCTCGGTTTACGATATTTGTTCCAGAATGCTGTTCAAGTGCATTACCAAACGAATTTATCCCCATAGGAATAATGTAAAATTGACTAGTCCTTTTGACCCGAAATACACTATGATTTAAAAGGTAAATACATAAGGCATTGGGACCATCGTAAACCAGGTCACCACTTGCAGGAATCACTGTCCTAGACTGACCCCTGCGTACACCACTGTCAAGGCGCCCACGTGTTGGTGTGTGTGTGTCTGTGTGCCTAGCTGGTTTCAGGTCGATCACAGCTCATGGCCCGCCTCTTCATTGGTCACTATTGGGTAACTCTCTCCGCTCCATGAACTTTATCATATGTCTTCTTAAAGTTATGTATGGATCCTGCCTCCACTATATCACTTTCCATACTATTTCACTTCCTGACAACTCTGTAACTGAAGAAATACTTCCTAACATCCCTGTAACTTATCTGAGTCTTCAACTTCCAATTGTGACCCCTTGTTGCTGTGTCCCATTTCTGGAACATCCTGTCTGTCCACCTTGTCGATTTCTCTCAGTATTTTATATGTTGTTATCATATCTCCCCCCCTCTCTCTCTCTCTCTCTCCTGTCCTCTAGTATCATCAGGTTGATTTCCCTTAACCTCTCCTTGTAGGACATTTCCCTTAGCTCCGGGACTAGTCTCGTTGCAAACCTTTGCACTTTCTCTAATTTCCTTACATGCTTGGCTAGGTGTGGGTTCCAAACTAGTGCTGCATACTCCAGTATAGGCCTGTCATACATGGTGTACAGAGTCCTGAACGATTCCTTACCAAGATGTCAGAATGCTATTCTTAGGTTTGCTAGGCGCCCATATGCTGCAGCAGTTATTTGGTTGATGTGCGCCTCTGGCGATGTGCTCAGTATTATACTCACCCCAAGATCCTTTTCCTTGAGTGAGGTTTGTAGTCTTTGACCCCCTAGACTGTACTATGTCTGCTGTCTTTTTTGCCCTTCCCCAATCTTCATGATTTTGCCCTTGGTGGGGTTGAACTCCAGGAGCCAGTTTCTGGACCAGGGTGCAGCCTGTCTAGATCCCTTTGTAGTCCTGCCTGGTCCTCCTCTGATTGAATATTCCTCATTAACTTCACATTGTCTGCAAACAGGGACACTTCTGAGTCTATTCCTTCTGTCAAGTCATTCACATATACCAGAAACAGCACTGGTTCTTGGACTAACCCCTGTGGAACCCTGCTCGTTACAGGTGCCCACTCTGACATCTCTGTGTCTGTGTATCTGTCTCATTTGTGGGGAGGGCTTGAGTCTCCATTCTTTAGCATTACATTAATACAGTGGACCCCCGGTTTTCGTGATTTTTTCGTTCCAGAATGCTGTTCAAGTGCCATTACCAAACGAATTTATTCCCATAAGGAATAATGTAAAGTAGACTAGTCCTTTTAGACCCCCAAAAATACACTTATAAAAGCATTTAAAAAAATACACTTAAATAAAAGGGTGAGTTTCGAGCAGGACGAACACCGGGGGTCCACTGTATATTATGAACTTTCTTGAGTGATCTAAAGTTATAACTTTGCTATAAATTTTATTTTGTTTACAGTGGACCCCCGCCTAACGAACACCCCGGAAATCGTACAATTATGTAAGTATAATATTGTAAGTGCTTGTGAAAGTGTATTTTTGGGGGTCTGAAATAGACTAACCTACGTGACATTATTTCTTAAGGAAGTAAATTCGTTTGGTAATGGCACTTGAGCAGGCTTCTGGAATGAATATTGCTCGTTAGGTGGGGGTCCACTGTATATACTTTAAACTAGTTAAAGGGCAGCAGTGCACTTGTGTAGATATTTCATTTCCAAACCAAGTAATAATGAAATGTCTTGTGTTGCAACATAACTGTCCTTATGGAATAATAATTAACTCCGTGTCCACAGATTATGTCAAGAGTAATACTGTAGCTAGTGACATATCACACAACAAGGGCACAGTACTGGCAAGAATTACAAAAGGAAACATAGCAGTTAAGAATGGTGTTGTTCACCTCATTGATCGCCCTCTGATGGTTGTAGCTTCCAGTATCATATCATACCTGCAGGTACAGTATTTCCCTCTATGTTTTAAGCTGCTTGTAACAGGCAAATATATTAAAAATATAATAATGCATCGTAGTCTAGTGATCAGTTTTTTATAAAATTTGACTCCACAGTTAGCATTTGAAAATTGTCAGACATTTTGTTAGGGAACTGTAGAGACATAACTCTAAAGAAAGAATTTACAATTAACCCTTTGGGGGTCGACAGGCCTTCTTGGAAACATGTTCTCAGGGTCGAAATTTTTTTGGAAAAAAAAAAAAATCTTATGAAATGATAGAGAATCTTTTTCCGATCATAATGCCACCAAAATTATGAAATTCCATCGAAAACTAATGGAATTATGCTTTTGCGAAGTTAGCAGTATCGATGACATTTACGCATCGGCGATTTCGCCTACTTTGAGCCCTATTTTCGGCAAATTCCAATGTTTCAGTCTACTACATTTATAGCTATTTCGCTAGAACTCCATTTCTTCTATCGATTGAGTACAAGAAACTGCCTATTTACCTATTTCAACTACCCAAAATAGTGGTCAGAAAATGGCAATTTGGCCAATTTCACACAAATTTCAAACGATGCCAATTTCGAAATAGGGTCCAGAATAAACAAGGCAGACATTCCTGGCACTAAAATAACATCTCTGTTCATTAGTCACATCTCCAGGCCCCTCTTACATTACGTTTGCTTTTCATTTTGAATTTTTATTCTCACAAAAAATAGAAGATTTACTGTTATGTATGCAACTGCATCATTGTAAAAATGGTATAAATAATATCAGAGCACTTGTGCATGAATATCAGACTCTCCAGTTGATGTGTATTGGACGCATGGTGTGATTTGTTTACTCTTGAACATCGTCAAAAATCGAACATTTTTGCTACTTTGAGCTCAATTTCAAGGTACTTGTCATTGTCAAACCAATCAAAATCATCTCTATTTCTGTAATATATCTTCCATTCTATCAAATGAGACCAAGAAAACGAGAATACATCAATAAATACCCTACGAAAATAGACTTCAAAGTCGCTGTTTTAAACGAAAAGAACAGATTTTTTTTTCTCATTATGCAGTGTGTGCTGCAGGATTTTTTTTATACTGCACACACTGACCACACAGACCCATTCTTTCATATGTAGGCCTCCCAGCCATTTCCCACTTAATTTGAGGCCGCTAGAATTTACGTGTACTAGTACGGCACCGACCCCTGCTCGTAAAACGTACTAGTACGGCACCGACCCTGAAAGGGTTAAAGATGCTTTTATTGTCCTTGCTTAGGCTTGACTGGTTACTCAGTGGTTGTGAGAGTGGTGAGTGTTCTTTATACAGGTGTATACAGTATTTTGTTTGTGTTTTATGTACACAGTGAGTGTGCAATTATTCAAATTATATTAAAAAGAGCCTCAGCTTGATGCAGGAATGTCGTTACAAGCATCATGGAGTTGAAGGAGAGAGAAGGGAGGGGGGGGCAGATTGAGGTTTGCTAGTTTAATGGATTACATTGTTAAGAGTAAAATTTTTCATATACAGTAGTACCTCGGTACTCGAATAGCTCCCAACTCGAACCAACTCAAACAATTCGATATTTGAACGCTTTGTTCGGTAAAAAAAAAAAAAATCACTCGGTAGTTGACCGTTTGCTCAGCACTCAACCAAACAGTGTGCAGCTGTCACTCAGTGCAAAACTCCACTGAACTTCGCTGTAAACTTTTGTCTTCACATTTTTTGGTGTTTTTTATATTATTTGTATAAATAAGTCGCCAGGTGGCCTAAGATGATTAGTGATAACAGCCAACCAAAAAGAAAATTGGTTAGAGTCACAATAAAGATAAAAAATTATTATTAATTATTCCTTATAGGAAAAAATTGTTCAGTACTCGAACAGCCTTCTGGAGCGAATTAAGTTCAAGTACCAAGGAACTAGTGTATCAATATATTTTATTAAAAAAATTGAACTCTGTCTGACTATTTTGGGTTCTCCTAGGTTCTCTACACATGCTGCTATGTATGATAATCTATGTAACTGTATTTGTGTATACCTGAATAAACTTACTAAAATGTAATGTGAAAATTCAGATTTCTTGATAAAACTGTACCAAACAAACAGAAAACACCATAACTATCATTAACCCTTTCAGAGTCCAGAGGCCAAATCTCAAGAGTGACAGCCAGGGTCCAAAATTTTTGGAAAAAAAAAAAATCTTACAAAATTAACCCTTTGACTGTCGCAACCCCTAATCCTGAGTGCTCTCCTGTTGTCGCAAAATTTAAAAAAAAAAAAAATTTCTTATGAATTTATAGAGAATCTTTTCCTGATGGTAATGACACCAAAAGTATGAAGTTTGATTGAAAACTTACGGAGTTACGCTCTTGCGAAGTTAGTGATCTCGGCGATATATACGCATCGGCAATTTCGCTGAATTTGAGCCCTATTTTCGGCCAATTCCATTGTTCCAGTCGACAAAACTCATAGCTATTTCTTTAGAACTCCATTTGTTCTATCGATTGAGTACAAGAAACCACCAATTTACCGATTTCAACTACCTAATAAAGTGGTCAGAAATTGGCAATTTGGCCAATTTCATGCAAAATAAAAAAGATGTCAATTTCAAAATAGGGTCCAGAATAAACAATGCAGACATTCCTGGCACTAAAATAAGATGTTATCTGTTCATTAGTCACGTCTTTAGGCCCCTCTTATATTACTCTTGCTTTCTATTTTGATTTTTTATTCACACAAAAATAGAAGATTTACTGTTATGCAGACTATTGCATTATTGTAAAAATGGTATAAATAATATCAGTGCACTTGTGAAAGAATATTAGACTCACCAATTGATGTGTATTGGACGCGTGACGTGATTTGTTTACTCTTGAACATTTGCAAAAATCGGACATTTCCCCTACTTTGAGCTCAAGTTCAAGGTCTTTTTCATCACGAAACTAATCAAAATCATCTATATTTCTGTAGTATATTTTCCATTCTATCAAATGAGACCATAAAAAAGAGAATACAACCATAAATACACCTCAAAGACGGCATTTTAATCAAAAAAAAAACGGTCGGAACTTTTTTTTCTCTCCTTATGCACTGCGTGCTGCAGGATTTTTTTTATACAGCGCACACTGACCACACAGACCAATTCTCTCATATGTGGGCCTACCAGCCTTCTCCCACTTGATTTGAAGCCGCTAGAATTTGTGAGTATACATACGGCCGAAACAGTCAAAGGGTTAAAGATAATATTTTTCTATAGGTAATAAAACAAAAGAAAAAATTTCCGATCAGTACTTTCCAAGATATACTAGAGGCATGTAGTTGACCCTCAATGACCGGGTGGAGGCAACATCGGCAACTTCCAAAAAGTCGCATTTTTTTTTATTTTACTGCTTTGTTCCTTTTTTTCTTTTCTAATTTGTTTTTTTCCAGTAACGTTTGTGGCCTGTGAGACCAATATTCCTTTGACTGTCGGAGGCCCCATTCTGAAACTCATTCTATGTCGCAAAATTTTGGAAAAAAAAAAAAAATTATTTTTTCTTATGAAATGATAGACAATCTTTTCCCGATGGTAATGACACCAAAAGTACGAAATTTGATGGAAAACTTATGGAATTACGCTCTCGCGAAGTTAGCGATGTCGGCGATATATGCACATCGACGATTTCGCCGAATTTGAGCCCTATTTTCAGCCAATTCTATTGTTACAGTCGACCAAACTCACAGCTATTTCTTTAGAACTCCATTTGTTCTATCGATTGAGTGCAAGAAACCACCAATTTACTGATTTCAACTACCCAATAAAGTGGTCAAAAATTGGCAATTTGGTCAATTTCATGCAAAATAAAAAAGATGTCAATTTCAAAATAGGGTCCAGAATAAACAATGCAGACATTCCTGGCACTAAAATAAGATTTCTCTGTTCATTAGTCACGTCTTTAGGCCCCTATTATATTACTCTGGCTTTCTATTTTGATTTTTTATTCACACAAAAAATAGAATATTTACTGTTATGCAGACTACTGCATTATTGTAAAAATTGTATAAATAATATCAGTGGACTTGTGTAAGAATATTAGACTCGCCAGTTGACGTGTATTGGACGCACGGAGTAATTTGTGTACTCTTGAACCTTGGCAGAAATCGAACATTTCCACTACTTTGAGCTCAATTTCAAGGTCATTTTCATCATGAAACTAATCTAAATCATCTCTATTTCTGTAATATGTTTTCAATTCTATCAAATGAGACCAAGAAAGAGAGAATACAACCATAAATACTATACGAAAATACACCTCAAAGACGACGTTTTAATCCAGAAAAACAGTCTGGAGTTTTTTTTTCTCATTATGCACTGCGCTGATGCAGGATTTTTTATACAGCACACACTGACCACATAGACCCATTCTCTCATATGTGGGCCTACCAGCTTTCTCCCACTTGATTTGAAGCCGCTAGAATTTTTGAGTATATATATGTCCGAAACACTGGCTCGTAAGACATATACTATATACGACCGAAACAGTCAAAGGGATATAATGCATAATGTATATATGTACACTCATATTCAACACAATAACCACACTAATATTTTCATCATTATTTTATTTACAATATAATTGTTTACAACAAAAAATATGCAAAAATGTTGTATACGTATTAGTAATGTTCTATTATATATTTACATATGTGTGGTCACTGGACATGTTCCTAGAACTGTTACAGTCTGTGAAAGTGTTTGAAAGAAGGTGTCATGCACAGTGGTGTCTTACTCATCTGTGGACCAATATGATTTTATATTATGCTTATAGACATGAGGCATAAGCATTATTGTTGCAAAAAACAAATACATTTCAGCCACAGTCGTCTCCTTCCACCAGTGGATGATGATGCGCTTTGCCCTAGAACTGCTGAGTCATGTTACATGCTCGTACTGTACCATATGGTACAGATACAGGGACCCAAATGGAAATAAGTCACTGACTTTTTCGGGTTATCCTAGGATCTTTACACATATACTTCTATGTATGATAATCTATGTAACTGTATTTGTGTATACAGTACCTAAATAAACTTACTTGAGTGCATGTGGCATCATAAGAAACTTTATTCAGGTATACACTAATACAGTTACATAGATTATCATACATAGCAGCATATGTGTGGAGAACCTAGGATAACCCAAAAAAGTCAGATAAAGTGACCTATTTCCATTAGGGTCCCTGTACCATATGGTATAATTTACCATATGGTACATTGGTACAGAGAGGCATCAACATCAAAGATCAGATGACCCTCCAAACTGCAACATATCCACCCCTCCTGCAGAGTACAGACACTGTAATGTGCTTCTTACCTCCAGGACTCAAGTTCAGCTAACCATTTTCTCTAAATCCCTCCATAAATGTTATCTTGCTTACACTCTGACAGCATGTCAAATCATAAAAACCACTTGCCTCCACTCTAACATGCTCACACAAGCCTGTTGGATGCCCAAGCCCCAGGCATAAAGTTCCATCTTACTATAAAACTGAGAGCAATGCCCAAGTCTTAACAACAATTTTGGTTTAGCAGTTTTCTGTCAAGTGTATATCAGATGGTCATTTAGCTACCTGGGCTACATCCACCTCAGCCAGATACATCCACATTAACCCTCCCCACATTCTCAAATTCTTTATGTAATGACTAACAGAATGCAAGGTAAGTTATGCTGTAGTGATTTTTACCCAGTACAGTAATAAAAATCTACTGTTTAATTTTATAACTGTTTGAAATGTAACCCTATTTTTTCCTTACACTCACTTAACATAACAAGATTTTGTTACACCAATTCTTAGGAACATAATGCCTGCATTGTAACAGGGTTTAATATAAACAAATTTATAAGTGGGTTAAAGTCCATTGATTTTAAATAGAAATTAATTTCTCATCAGCATATGACTGTACACAAATATAATCGAGTGTATCTTTCACTAGGAAACGAGAGGACAGCTGAGTAAATTCTACACACTTATTCGTGAACACTACCAAGACATGACTCATCAGCTTGTCGTGGAGCCGGACCTCACACTATTCGCTCCTTCCAATGAAGCATTTAATATGGTCAATAGTGAACGTCTTAATCAGGTTTGTAATATATATTATCCTTAACCAATAAAATTTTTAATACATTTTATCACTAAATTTTTTTTTTATTTCCCTAAAGATACAGATATTGCATTGCAATATTTTACGGTTAATGTACATGGAAAAGGCACCTAGTTATGCAGCCTATTTTGGGCAAATTACGACTAACAAGGCTAACTTAAAATTACAATGAACTTAGAGCTAACTTAGAATCACACAACTGATAAGTTCAGGTTTGATTAAATGAATGCTAGAGTTGACATAACTTTTTTGCCTGACAATATTATTAATACAGTAGGGCCCCACTTATACGGCAGGTTAGGCTCCAGGCTACTGCTGGAAAGCAGACTTCGCCGAAAAGCAGAACTCCATTTTTTTCCATTTATAAATGCATATAAATGCCAGATAACAAGTTTACACTAACATATATTAAGTTAGCAATAGAACTAGGCATTAAAAAGTAAAATACACACACAGTACACTAATTATTTACCTCAAAATATTTGTAGTCTTAATGTAGGGCAAAAGGTGAATAGTACAGTGGACCCCCGAGTTTCGTAAAAACTTCACTCCTGAAGTCTGCTCAAGTGCCATTACCGAACGAATTTACCCCCTTAAGAAAAAATGTCACGTAGGTTAGTCTATTTCAGACCCCCAAAAATACTTTTCCACAAGCACTTATAATATTATACTTACATAAATGTACGATTTCCGGGGTTTACGAAACTCGGGGGTCCACTGTATTTACTGTAAGAAGTCAGGTGTGGTAGCCCTCCTGGCCACCCCACCCACACATACTATACTACGATGCTTAAAGCTCCCTAGAGTGATAAAATGCATATACAGTGGTCCCCGAGTAACGAAAAAACTTCATCCCAGAAGCCTGCTCAAGTGCAATTACCAAACGAATTTACTCCCTTAAGGAATAATGTCATGTAGGTTAGTCTATTTCAGGCCCCCAAAAATACACTTCCACAAGCACTTACAATATTATACTTACATAATTGTATGATTTCTGGGGTGTTCGTTACTCGGGGGACCACTGTACAGTGGACCCCCGGTGTTAGTCCTGCTCCAAACTCGCCCTTTTATGTAAGTGTGTTTTTTTAAATGCTTTTGTAAATGTATTTTTGGGGGTCTAAAAGGACTAGTCTACTTTACATTATTCCTTATGGGAATACGTAAATTCGTTTGGTAATGGCACTTGAACAGCATTCTGGAATGAAAAAATAATGAAAACCAGGGGTCCACTGTACAGTACACTCATTACTTACCTTAAAATATTTGTAGTCTTAATGTAGGGTGAGAGGTGAAAAGTATTTATTTGTAGAAAGTCATGTGGAAGGTATGGCATCCTGCCCTGCCACTCCCACCTACTACAACATTAAGCTCCCTAGAGCCATAAAGTGCATATACAGTACACTCATTACTTACCTTAAAATATTTGTAGTCTTAATGTAGGGTGAGAAGTGAGTAAGCGAGATAAAAATGAATAAACGAGAGAGAGAGAGTAAGATAGAGCCGCAGAGTACTTATGTAAACAAACCGACTAGTTATGGTTGATACACATTCATACAAACACCTTATTGTATACAAGTTGTCTCCACAGTGGTACAGTAGAATAAATAAAGACCAACACTTCTATTCTCATGTAATTTTTAGAAGGAATGATGCTCTGACAAATTATTATCATTATTATTATTTTTATTATTATTATTATTACAAATTACAGTGGACCCCCGAGTTTCGTAAACCCCGGAAATCGTACATTTATGTAAGTATAATATTGTAAGTGCTTGTGGAAAAGTATTTTTGGGGGTCTGAAATAGACTAACCTACGTGAAATTTTTCCTTAAGGGAGTAAATTCGTTCGGTAATGGCACTGGAGCAGACTTCAGGAGTGAAGTTTTTACGAAACTCGGGGGTCCACTGTATTATTACAAGTAATATACTCTGACATTTAATTAAAGCTCCCCAGAGCAATAAAATACATATACAGTCCATTCATTAATTACCTTAAAATATTTGTAGTCTTAATGTAGGGTGAGAGGTGAGTTTTATTTGTAGGAAGTGAGGTTTGGGAAGTACTACAGTGGTACCTCTACTTACGAGCAAAATTCGTTCCAGTCGGCTATTCAAGTGCCGATACCGAAGGAATTTTTCCCATAAGAAATAATGAAAATTAGGTTAATCCATTTCAGACCCCCAAAAATACACTTAAAAAAGCACCTACAAAAATACACTTACATAATTGTTTGAGTTGGGAGCTGCTCGTAAGTAGAGGTACCACTGTATGGGTAGCCAGCCAGGGAAGCCCTCCCCTCCCCTCTCACACGTAATGTAAACAAACCAGGCGAATGCGTCTGGTTTTTGTCACTTTACATTGTGTACAAGTTGTCTCCACGTTGATACAGTAGAATAAATAAAGAGAAACACTCCCATTCTCATGTAACACCATTTTTAGAAGAAATGACGCCCTGAGTGAAGGCATACGAAAGGAATAATTTTCTAGTTACCCCCAGTAATATTATAGTGTACACATTTTCTTTGATGTTGGACTACAAGTCGCCTGATTACCACATCTCATATTTATGTTAATTTATTCTACTGTGGGGTGTATTTAGATAGATTAAGCAAAATGTCTATATTAACGTGTGTAAGTTTACTTAGGTACAGGTACACAAGTATAATTATCAGTTACATGTATAATAATAATGTAGGTAGTATAGTCTGCCTGGGCTACATACCTACACCTACCTACATGGGGCCCAGAGCCATATTATTACCATCAACATACCATGTTCACAGAGTTTAATCGTTTCTATCAACTACCTTTAGATGCCATCATAAACAAAGGGAGAAGTAATGAATAATTCATGCCGAGAATTGTACACAAAAGCGTTATGCATTAAGGGGAGTGACGTAATGTTTTCCCTCCTCCCGGCTACCACACCTCCATAGTATATAAACATAAAAATGTTTATATGCTATGTAACGTGTTTCTTATATAATTTTGAAGAAAATATCATAGATGGATTAATGAAAATGTCTATATTGACGTAAAATAGGACATTTAATGTGCCCAAGGGTGATTATTATTACATAATAGAGAGATGTGCTCACGGAGAATGTAAACAAACCGGGTGGCGCACACCATATTTGAAAGACCGCTCACCGTATAGAAAGTTTTGGTCATAATTTTAATTCACCGTATTAACGGAATGGCCGTAAGGCGAAACGCCGAAAAGTGGGGCCCTACTACATATTGCATAATGATTACCCTAAGTAGCAAAACTTCGTCTTTTTATAACAGCCATATTAATACAAGGAAGAAGAGAGTAACAAAATAATACTTGCAGTTAAATTTAGGAGGGGAGAGGAGTAGGATGTAGATAAGACAAAACCAGTCATAATGTATGTCATTTTTTCTTTACTTTTTTTGAGAAGATGGTAGACAGGGAAATTTTTAGAAGCTTTTGGGAGTGAGTGCTATATATTTAAGCCTTTTATGTGTGTGAGATTTCAACTTAGGCCGAGTTGAAAATGTGGAATGTCAGATAGTTTTTTATTTCTTGTGCTGTATCTTTGCATTCTGTTGCAGCTTTCTGTGTCACCCTCTCCCTCTGTACCAATCCCTCTCCCTTTCTTTCACTCTTCCTCCCTCCTTTCCCTCTCTTTCTCTCTCTCTCTCTTCCTTTCTCTATACCTCTCCTTTCCTTCCTCTATATGCCTCCCTTTCTTAATATTCCCCCTTCCCTCCTCTATACCCTTCCCCTCCTCTTTCTCTTCCCCGTCCCTGATGTACAGATCTCTTGAACAGATAATGGTGAAAAGGAGTGTGCAAGAAATAGGAACCATAAAAAATTATGCATTTTCTATCATATATAAAAATCCTCCTCCCCCAACAGTGCCAGATAATACATTATCCAGCATGTATGAGAATCCTCTCATCAGTGCTCTATAATAGTATATTCAACATTTATGAAAATCTCCTTCCTCATCATTTATGAGTTTCCCCTCCTCATCAGTGCCAAATAATCCATTATCCAGCATTTATGAGAATTCTCTTCCCCATTAATGCATTATCCAGCATTTATGAGAATCCCTCTCTCTCCTGTCATTGCTGG
Organism: Cherax destructor; assembly: GCA_009830355.1. Lineage (NCBI taxonomy): Eukaryota > Metazoa > Arthropoda > Malacostraca > Decapoda > Parastacidae > Cherax > Cherax destructor. The sequence continues at coordinate 42,522 of WNWK01012051.1, forward strand.
ATAATCAATGCATTATCCAGCATTTTTTTTTAAATCCTCCTCCCCATCAGTACTTTATTATACTTTGAAAACTTTTTTAAATTACTGGTGCTTTTATCTGCTTTCCTTTATTTTGAAATTGATGTTGATATTTCTGATAAATTTAATATAGGTGATAGCTAACAAAGATAAGCTGGGAAAGCTGCTCAAGCTTCACCTTGTAAAACGCCGCCTCACTACAGATGAAATCGTTGACAGAAGCACTCGTGAGGTAAGACCTTTATTCCTTGGATAATTGCATTTTTATTTGCTAAGTTTTTCCATAGATAATTTTGTACGCACTACTAAAACTTGCAGTCAGAACGAGTGGACAATACAAAATGAGGAAACCACTTAGAAATATTAAACATAAATAAGAGAGACCTGTATATTTTAGTCTTAAGAGACCCACTGAAGTGGGTCGCTGAGACCAAAATACTGTTTACAAATCTCTCAGGTATGTTTCATGTTTCTGTTCAAGTAGTTTCTCACTTTGGAGTGATCAATGTTTTTCGTTCTTTAATGTAAGAAGCAGAGACCATGATCACTGTCACCTTCGAGTCCAGTAGATTCAGTGACAATCAGGTGAATTCACTCATAATTTAACCCACACAATCTCAAATAGTTAATTACATATAAATACAATTATACTAAGTACAAGATTTTTATATTCATATACTATAAGAGATAACTACTATTAGAATATAATTAGTAGAGAAATATTGAATGTGAGGGCCATTTCTTCCATACTCTCCATACAAAGCACTTCTAGATTAAAACTGGTGAAGATGTTAGTAAAGCTTTATACTGTGGAAGTAAATGATATAAAATACCGACACAATAGAAAAATAAACACATAAGCAGTATAATGTGATCCTTAAGCAAAGCAGTATAATGTGATCCTTAAGCAAAGCAGTATAATGTGATCCTTAAGCAAAGCAGTATAATGTGATCCTTTATTGACAACATTTTGCTCACACAGTGGGCTTTATCAAGTCACAAACAGATCTGTTTGTGACTTGATAGAGCCCACTGTGTGGGTGAAACGTTTTCAATAAAGGATTACATTATACTGCTGTGTTTATTTTTCCAAAGCTTTATACTGTACATACTTTATAATGAAGCAGTAACTGAGGTACTATATTAATAATTTAATTGTCTATAAATTGTATTGTATACTGAGGATTCTTGTAATGGCATTATAGGTATAAGGAAAGCCATTGTTAGTAAATCATGAACTGATGCGAGGTTCAAAAAAAAAAAAATCTTACCATACTAGCTGCAGCCATGATTTTTAAACACAAATTTGCCACATAAGTTGTGCATTTTTTTATTATTTTAGAAATATGTTTATAACCCTGAAAGAATTTTTTATTAGTAAGAGTATTAGAAGATCAAAATTGTATACAAAGGATTATATTAAACAAGTACTGTAATACAGTGGTACCCCGACTTACGATATTTTTTCATTCCAGAATGCTGTTCAAGTGCCATTACCAAACGAATTTATCTCCATAAGAAATGATGTAAAATAGACTAGTCCTTTTAGACCCCCAAAATTACACTTACAAAAGCATTTAAAAAAATCAACTTACATAAAAGGGTGTGTTTGGGGACCATCGTAAGTCGGGGTACCACTGTATATAGTTACAAAAGTGAGATTCAGTGAATATAGGACTTGTACATTACAATGTTTTTACAGTGTGCTTTTTTCATGTACTGCACTCCCTTATTGTTAAATATGCAAGTACTGTAATCTAAGGATTTATTATAGCCAAATAATTTTTTTTTATTATAGCCCAAGCAGGAACATATAACTCATTGTATGCAATTACTCAAATATTACCACCTGCATGCTTGCCTGCTCAACCCACTACACTTGGTGAGCATGGTTCTTATGCTCTTGCCTATACTTCTTAAAATTCTTAAAAGGTTTCTTTACTCACATTTATCATCTTCAATAGATTGAACATACCATACTCTTTAGCCTTTTTGTTACACACTTTTAACCCTTTGACTGTCGCAACCCCTAATCCTGAGTGCTCTCCTGTTGTCGCAAAATTTAAAAAAAAAGAAAAAAAAATCTTATGAAATGAAAGAGAATCTTTTCCCGATGGTAATGACACCAAAAGTATGAAATTTGATGGAAAACTTATGGAATTACGCTCTCGCAAAGTTAGTTATCTTGGCGATATATACGCATCGGCAATTTCGCCGACTTTGAGTCCTATTTTCAGCCAATTCCATTGTTCCAGTCGACAAAACTCATAGCTATTTCTTTAGAACTCCATTTGTTATATCTATTGAGTACAAGAAACCACCAATTTACCGATTTCAACTACCCAATAAAGTGGTCAGAAATTGGCAATTTGGCCAATTTCATGCAAAATAAAAAAGTTGTCAATTTCGAAAAAGGGTCCAGAATAAACAATGCAGGCATTCCTGGCACTAAAATAAGATGTTATCTGTTCATTAGTCACGTCTTTAGGCCCCTCTTATATTACTCTTGCTTTCTATTTTGATTTTTTATTCACACAAAAAATAGAAGGTTTACCGTTATGCAGACTATTGCATTATTGTAAAAATGGTATAAATAATATCGGTGCACTTGTGAAACAATATTAGACTCGCCAGTTGATGTGTATTGGATGCGTGGCGTGATTTGTTTACTCATGAACATTTGCAAAAATCGAACATTTCCCCTACTTTGAGCTCAATTTCAAGGTCGTTTTTATAATGAAACTAATCAAAATCATCTATATTTCTGTAGTATGTTTTCCATTCTATCAAATGAGACCATACAAAAGAGAATACAACCATAAATACTATACGAAAATACACCTCAAAGACGGCGTTTTAATTCAGAAACATGGTCAGAGTTTTTTTTCTCTCATTATGCACTGCGTGCTGCAGGATTTTTTTTATACAGCGCGCACTGACCACACAGACCCATTCTCTCATATGTGGGCCTACCAGCTTTCTCCTGCTTGATTTGAAGCCGCTAGAATTTGTGAGTATATATACATACATCCGAAACAGTGGCTCGTAAGACGTATATATACGACCGAAACAGTCAAAGGGTTAATTTCAATACTAACACCATAATTTTTTTTTAGGAAACATGGCATGATAAACATGTAAGAGAGCAGGTAAAGTTTGCAACCTTCTACTTACTGCTGAATTTTGAGAGATTTAGCCCTGTGGTTCAAGTTTGATTAAGGTGTAGAGACTTATTTAGGAGTTGCCATTATATACAAATCATATAAATTGACTCAGTTTCTTACTAAGGGAGAGTTGTTTTCTTAACCCTTAAACTGTCCACACATAGATATACGTTCACCTGCGTACTGCACCGAATATTTTGAAAAAAAAAAAAAAAATTTTTTTTTAAAAATGAAGAGCGCATTTTTATAAACAGGATAGGCTAAAAAAAAAGTTTAGGGCCAGTACTTACCGAGATATAAGCCCGCCAATTTGGTGCTGGATGCTCACCTGACCGCAACATCAAGTCCTGCCGCTTGCAGAAGTATTGCCGATATACTTTTTTTCTAGTTTTCATTTTAATTTATATAATTTTTATGTTCTGATAATTACAATTTACAATAGTTCCTGTGATTTCATAGCCAATCTTTGTTCTAACACTAATATTATGTACTGAAATAGTACTCAAATAGTCACAATCACACCAACAGGTGAACATTTTCGCCTACCTTGGTCATTTACTATTGTCTATAAATATATATGAAGTATTTATAGGTCCCAGCAATGTTTTAGACATCCAGGTGTATATATGAAACTCCTTGAAGAATGGTGTTATGACAATTGCCAGATAACTACGTACTGATAAGGCAGTGACATTGATGAATGTGTGCAGGGAACCCTCGCTCTTTCACTCTGTATCTATCTTTCTGTCTGTCTGTCTGTCTGTCTGTCTATCTGTCTGTCTATCTGTCTGTCTATCTGTCTGTCTGTCTATCTGTCTGTATCTGTCTGTCTGAATCTGTTTGTCTGTATCTGTCTGTATCTCTGTCTGTGTCTGTCTAGCTCTGCTTATCTGTCTTTCTGTCTGCCTGTGTGCCTCGAGTATATGAAACTCCTTGAAGAATGGTGTGTTGACAAGTGTCAGATAACTCTTGACAGCCCAGTGACATTTGATAAATGTCAGCAGTGCTGGAGGGAACCCTCCCTTTTTCAATGTCTATCTCTCTGCCTGTCTGTCTATCTGTCTGTCTATCTGTCTGTCTATCTGTCTGTATCTGTCTGTCTGCCTGTATCTGTCTGTCTGTCTGTCAAGCTCTGCTTATTTCAGTCTAACTCTACTTATCTGTCTTTCTGTCTGCCTGTGTGTGTGTGTCTTTCCGTCTGCTTGGCTCAGTCTCAGAGTGCAGCTCGTAAGCCAACAGGTATTATACACGATGCAGAAGTGACGATGCGTATTACTTGCCAGTCATGCTTATTATGCCTTATATCTACAAGCATTGTATAGCACTTTGCCTGGAATTTTTGGGTTATGCTAGGTAATTTACACTACGTATGTATAATAACTGTACTTATGTGTACATGTGAGAGAGAGAGAGAGAGAGAGAGAGAGAGAGAGAGAGAGAGAGAGAGAGAGAGAGAGAGAGAGAGAGAGAGAGAGAGAGAGAGAGAGAGAGAGAGGACATATAGATATAGACAGACAAAGATATAGACAGAGTTATAGACAGAGAGACAGCAGAGACAGCCAAAGCCAGCCAGCCTGCCGAATACATAAGAAGGAACACTGCAGCAGGCCTACTGGCCCATGCAAGGCAGGTCCATGTCACCCCCCAGCTTAGACCAATGACCCACCTAGTCAGGTCACATCCTCTGAAGGAAGGAGCATGGCATCAGACCTAGTAGCACAAGCTAGTCAGGTCCAACTCACACCCACCCACAGCCACTCATGTATTTATCTAACCTATTTTTACTTTCCTCTTATAAGGGGAGTGTTAATGCGACATGACATCAGTGAATCCCTGGTGTTTGCCACAGTATTTGCTCTAGCTGGCACTCAATTGAACTGGTGCTTCCACAAGGTACTAAGTGGTCCCAGATTTTTTTAATACTGCGCACACTGAGGGCGCAGATCCATTCTCTCATGTCTAGGCGACTCAGGCCTATCGCACTAAATTTGAAGGAATGAAAAATAAAACGTAGAACTACGTTTGGGGCAGTACGCACGTGAACGTATATCTACGTGTGGACAGTTTAAGGGTTAAACTTTAAAACTGAGACATTCCACACTGAGTTAAGGCACTGTACTTTTCAACCTCCCAAACTTAAGTCTGTTTTGCTGATTACCATGATGGGAATCCATTATCATTTTACACCATTAATTTTCTTATACATAAACAAATTTTTATTTTTATTTTTATTATTTTTAACATTATCCAGTGTCAATTTCAGAACACTCATATTTACCCAATTTTCTGTTTTATTTGTGATAAAATTACATAAACCTACAAACTGTTTATTTATAGGCAACCATAAATAGGCATATTATATTGAAAAAAACAGTCTGCCAGTAGTGTGTTTTTGGAAAAACATGTATCAGCATATTTTTCATGTTTGCAGCAAGGGCAAGCTGCTTTAAGAGATATTGCTCTGCTCACTTTGCAGCAGCACGTCTAGTTGGACCATGTGCTTCTACTTTGATCCACCATGCTGGGTGTTTCAACCCCCCCTACCTACTGTATCAATACCCCTATCATACAAGGAACTGCAGCTACCCCTCCTTTTCCTTGGATCAAACAAGATTACCTGCCATTCCCCAGGCACTGTATGACCCCTATAAAGTTAGTCTTTCCAATTATAATAATAATACTACAGTAACACTTCCTTTACACTCTGGTGATAATCCTTCCTCAGGTGACCCCTACACCACCACAGAGCTTTAAATCATTTAGATAAAGGGTTCAGAGAACTGACACGATGATGAATTACACACTTCTGCAGCACTTGTGTATATTTACTGTGGAAACATTTTGCCAACCAGTGGCTTCCTCAGTCACTGATTACCTCAGACTCCTTCTGATCTTCAACCATTCTTCTCTGTATTGGACTGAGGAAGCCACTAGTTGGCAAAAATGTTTCCACATTGAAGATACACAAGTGATGTCCAAGTTTTTAAATCATGCTTATCACTAACTTTTTCAAGTCTTTCTACATGGCCCAGCCCTTCTTTCACACTCTGAATTCTACATTTCATAACACTGTAAATACTGTTTTCTAAATTTTTTATCCCTTATTTTGTGCATAACCATAGCACTCATTTTCATTTCTTCCATTATCATCTTTACTACAATATTGAGATACAGTGGTATCCCGAGTTTCGTACTGCTCCCAACTCGAACAATTATGTAAGTGTATTATTGTAAGTGCTTTTGTAAGTGTATTTTTGGGGGTCTGAAACGGACTAATCTAATTTACATTATTCCTTATGGGAACAAATTCGTTCGGTAACGGCACTCGAACAGCCTTCTGGAACGAATAAAGTACGAAACTCGGGGTACCACTGTATCATGTTTCACATTCATATTTAAGTATTGAGACCACTATGCAGATTTTCAATTTTGCATCCTCTGACAAACTTTTCTTCATTTATCCATCTGCTGGTACATCCACTCCCATGCATTAATAAATTTACGTTCACACTGTCTTCCATTCATTACAATCTCTAATTCACTCAGATTCTTACGTTATTTGCCTTTTGAAATTTTATACAGTACAGTGGATATCCGGTTTTCATGATTTTTTCGTTCCAGAATGTTGTTCAAGTGCCATTACCAAACGAATTTATTCCCATAAGGAATAATGTAAATTAGACTAGTCCTTTTAGACCCCCAAAAATACACTTACAAAAGCACTTACAAAAATACACTTACATAATTGTTCGAGTTTGGAGCATAACGAACACCGGGGGTCCACTGTATATATTTTTTTAAAGAAATCAAACCTAATTTTCTGCACTTATCTAGTAGCATTATTACTATTACAGACCAGTGTTTCTTTAGTATACATAAGTGGAGGTAAACACATTCTTCCAGATTTTCATGTTCCTGATATTTTCTTCATTTCATTAATGTCTTAAAATCTTTGGCAATTTTTCAGGCTATTAAAACATTATATCATGCCTTCACTTCTATATACAGTGGACCCTCAGTTTTCGTTTACCTCCAAACTCGAACAGTTATGTAAGTGTATTTTTTAAGAGCTTTTGTAAGTGTATTTTTGGGGGTCTGAAACGACTAATCTAACTTACATTTGTCCTTATGGGAACAAATTCGTTCGGTAATGGCAATCAAACAGCATTCTGGAATGAATTTTCAATGAAAACCGAGGGTCCACTGTAGAATGGACCCGGTTTATGTACTGCTCCAAACTCGAACAATTATGTAAGTGTATTTGTGTAAGTGCTTTTTTAACCCGTTAACGGTCCAAACGTATATATACGTTCGCACGCCCAGTGCCCCGAACGTATATATACATTTTTTTTTACATGATTTCTTATGGGGAAAATCAAGGTCGGGGCGCTAGCGGTAAAAACGTATATATACGTTTGGACCATTTACGGGTTATGTGTATTTTTGGGGGTCTAAAAGGACTAATCTAATTTACATTAATCCTTATGGGAACAAATTCGTTTGGTAACAGCACTTGAACAGCATTCTAGAATGAATTAATTATGTAAACCGGCGGTCCACTGTACTTACCATGAGCATTACCTGTGTAATTAAATTTATTTAAACTCCATAATCTCATCAAAGAGAAATATCACAATGAAATCAACAGTTTCATGTAATATAGTATGTGTCAAACTGAAATCCTGGAGTCACTGATATATTCCTCCTCTTACTTTTACATACATTATGTGTGGTTCTTGTTCTGATTCCAATGAATAAATATAATTAAATCCCAGTGATGAACATAACTTGTTACATGATTTTATCAGTGTACTTAGGATGACCATAATCACAGTGCTTTAAAGTAAAACATAATTTCTTCTATGTATGAAAGCTTTCCATTGCTATTCACACCTTCCCTGCCATGAGAAATGCTGCTTCAGCAAAACTTTTGCCTGACAGATAAACAAACATGTCATACAGAATTTTTTAAAATCTTCATATATTTAGTTAGGCGATTGTTTTCCCAAACATAAATGAATTTTCAGATTTTTTTAATACTATGTAAATTAGTTTTGATTGTTCCAAAATAAATATAACATGTGTACATAAATGGGTTGATGAAAGGTACAATTTGTGAGTGCATATTTCTCTTCTGTTGTAAAGATACCTTTAAACTGCATCAAATACATTATGGCAACTGAAAACAAAAAACAATTCTTGTAAATTTATTGGCTTGACTCTATTTTAAGTGTTTTAGTACAGTATTTAGTTTCAGTGCAAGTACATGAGAAGAAGAAACACAATATAATTGTTTTATTTATTGAAAACTAATAGTTAATGCAGACCACTCAAATTATGTTCATGGCTTTCCACAGTAACTTGTATGCCATTCAGAATTGCTGCTAGAAGTACAGTGTGGGAAGTTTAGTTACCACCACTCAGATTAATTACAAGTACTTAGGCACAGTTAGGCATAGTTCATTGACAATTAATCCTTGATGTAACTGAAGATGCCTACATAACTTTACATATTGTGTACATATCTGATGAGATGCTATATATACATATACATAATTACTATATATATATAATGTTGCTTTGCATGGCTTGTTTGCAGTGTAATAGCTATTGTTTGCATAGCTAATATCTCATCTTGCATGGCTCTTGCACTCCTCATCCTTCTCTTGTGCTTCTTAGAACTAGAAAAAGATTGTGAAATGCATAAAATTTATGTTTAGAAAATTACAGTTTTTCCAAATGTCTTATATTTTTCAGGAATTATTTAACTTGTGTTCTAATAAGCAAGTTTAGTATGTCTCCAATTCCTGGCAAGAATAAAAATTCTGATAAATATATTAGCAATCAAAGAATAAAGAACTGTACATCTAGCTTGAAACTACCTACTGAATGTCATCGTAATGTCTACCCTGTTTCCCTGCTTCCATGGAGGGTGAAAAAGCACCTTCATCCATCATTGGATATCAGCCATTTTATATAACTGTAGAGCCTTTTATATACCAGTACAGTAAAATCTGTCTTATCAGGTAATGTCAGGATCAAGACCAAACTGGATATTAATATTTGGCATATTTTACTACTGTAAATCAGGTATGGTGTAATATTAAAACACCCTTGGTGGCCAGGAGATAGAGTGGATGAATATAGTGATGGTTTTGAAAAATTATGCATATAATTTGGTTTGCTATTAACTGCTGTACAGTATATACACTGCCAATTTACTTTTGTAAATTTTGCCACAACAAAGCACAATCTCAAAACTTGCTATATAGCTACAAGATACGTATAGTGTGCTGTAATATTCTACATTTGTATACATGTACAAAATGTTTTTGTGTGTGCAACTATCACTTAGCCATTTGCTCTCTCTTTTATATGCTTTTTATTGAAAAGATTTTTAATAAGATATTCATTAAATCCAGAAAGTTTAGTCTAACACATTTTGATGAAGCAATATTTTAATAAGAGAATAAAAAGCAAGACTCATATCAGAAAGCAGGCACATTAGCCACCTTTTTCTCTCTTACTCTTCTCTGGACAATATAAATAAATTTTATACTATTTAACACTTAAAACTAAAGAGAAATAGGTTCACTCATTTGAATGACAATCCTTTTGAACAAGAATTATATTATCTTCTTTCTAATACCATGACAAAATTTAAATTAATCAATCTAATCAGAAAATAAGCATGGTTCAGTAATATAAAACTGTGTAATTCTTTCCCCATTTCACAAATCATGACCCATGCATAGGAAGGCCCCTCCACCCTTCAGTGGACTAATTAAGCCAAAGCCTTATCTGATTCTCGTATCTCTGGCTTTTTGGGTACAGTACTTTGTGTGGAAAAAGAGACTTATGTACAGTTCAGGACATTTATTAGAGGAAACATTTTGCCATGAGTGGCTTCTTCAGTCCTAGTACAGAGATAACTAAAAATGAGTATACTGTATATAGTGGCAAGAGTCAGGTGGTAAACAGCGAGAGTGTAGTAGTATTAGTACAATTGTGGGTATTACTCATTCTGGAGACCACTGTAACAATGTTGACAGGTCCTCCTCTAACCCAACCCATCTCCCCACAGTTGTACTACCATTACTACTACTACCCTCTTGCAGCTTACCACCTGACTCTTGCCACTACATATACTTGTTCTTTGTTATCTCTGCATTAGGACTGAAGAAGCCACTTATGACAAAATGTTTCCTCTAATAAGTGTCTTATTCCACATCTTGGCAGTATCACCATACCATTTTACATTACTTGGTGTTTCCTCATGTTCTACAAGCTCAGTAGCAGCATAAAATTAAAAAAAAAAATATATATAAATCTTAGAATATTAATTGGTCCTCACACTAGCTGGAGATTAGAACGTAAGTACACTCAGTGTGTTAAAGAAACCTAGCCCATCTTCCCTCACCTCCCTCCCATTCCAGTATACAGTATCTGGTTTTGAGGTGTAACTACCAGAAATATGAGTTACTAGTTGGTGATTGTAATATTAATTAAAATAAAACTTTATTAAAATTTTTCCCTCCTTACAGCTGATAGTTATACTTAATAGGTATACATCAGATTAGTATAAGATCAAATACATGCATTGTTAAATAGTGCAATAACTGAAAATGAATGCACTACTACAATGGTCTAAAATCTAGGTGATATTAAATGTGGCTGAAAATGTCTCCTGATGTTAACATCTTAACACAATCCTCATTGTTTTAATTCATTTTTTTTTTTCATTGCCAGTATATAATGTTACCAGTGTTAAACTGCTATCTGCAGATCACCCAAGGTTCTCCATATACTGTAGCCCATGTAAAAGTTCAGTTTAAATAGCATACTGGTAATGTCATTTTATGTTTAACGGTTTAAAGTGTCACAAATAAACATTTCTGCTACTATCTTCATACCTGAGGTTTCTTCAAGCTTTCTACCTGATTACTTGTTTCACTTTAATGTTATTCTCACATTCTCAGGTATTTTTTTTAAACACTTTGCTGTTATTTTAGAACACTTGCATAATGAAAATAAAACTTTGTGGGGATTGAGCTCTAGTTTCTGGGTCTCATGTTTTAACTACTATAAATCAAACTGTGATGCATCCATAACACCATGGAATTTATCATATTTACAGTTAAATTAATTATATATAGTAATTACAACAAACAGGGAATTATATATAATTACCTGTTTGAAATTAACTAGTATTTGTAATTACAGGAAAAGTGTATATGCTTGTGGTGTCCTATCTTATGATGATATACCTTTGATTTAATGGGCCTCAGTTTAACAGACTTTGGAAATACAGGACAAAATCCCATGGATCATCTGATTCAGAAACAATGGACAAAGTCCATAGGTTAGAGAATTGTCTGTTATTGTTACAATCATGGCAGAAGAATCTCATCTGTACATTATAATCGACATTACCCCTTTCCCATTAGTCCATTAAATCAAGGGTTTACTGTACAATTTTTTTTTTTGGTGTGCCTTAATTCTTCTCTGATTTTATTCCAAGCATCAATCACAAGATTTGTTAAGAAATGTATTCCAATATCCCCTCTACATTAGTTGTGTAGTTTTAAATTATGGCTTCTTATTCTAGTACTTGCACCAAAAAATCCTCCTTATCTACTTTTTCTACATCCTTTTGTAACTGTACATGTAGTTATCATATGCAGTAAACCCTCTCATAATGTACCTGGGTTACATTCCTAAAATTCAGAACATTATGAAAATAGAGCTATGTGAGGTGAAGAACTTAGTGGGGAAAAAAGGATTATGTTCCAGACACTTCTAAATTTGCTAATCATTTTTTTTCTTACTGTACTAGGTAAAAATTATTATGGTTAAATTTACCTCACATTCATTCAGTAGTCACTGAAAGCATTTGAAGTGTGGGGAGCGTTAACATAGTGGTATGGGCCAAGTTGGATGCAGAGATGTTAAACAACTTATATACTAAGTATATGTCCATATCATAAAGAAAAAGGCCATATTTCCTTACCAAATTGCACCAAAGATATTGCAATTCACCATATTCATACCAAACAAACTTGTACTAAAGATAAATGTAGAGGCTGTGGAGATATAGTGTTTAAGGGGTAACACGTGGTGTGAATGCTATGCAGGTAATTCAGAGCTTGGAGATTTGAAGGTGTGAGGTTATCAAAAGTATAATTCAAAGGGTTGAGGAGGAATTGTTTAAGTGGTTTTGGGCATTTAGAGAAGATAGAGCAAAACAGGATAACTAGGAGGGTATATAAATCTGAGATGAATGGAAGGAAAGGCAGGGCAAAGAATAGTTTGAGTGGTAAGGGCTTAATTAGCCAGACTGAGTCTTGGAAGTGGGAAGTACAGTGTCTGCACTCTGAAGGATGGGAGGGGAGAGGTTGCACTTTAGAGGGTCATTTGAACTGTGATGCTTGTGTGCTACTGGCAAGACAGCCATTGATTGAGCAATGGTAAGTGTTTCCTTTTTGAGGTCACCCTACCTTGGTGGGAGACAGCTGTTGTTTAAAAAAAAATCAATAGGGACCTACCTTGAGTCAAGTTAAACAAATACATTTGTAGCAAATGACAAAATGTCACTGTACTGTATATATATAAGCACCACCACAACCAATCTGGATTAGTGAATAAATCTATTCCTTAATATTTTGTCTATTTGTGGGAATGTGTAGATATTGTCAAATTCATCTGTAAATTAGGCTCAGAGCTGTATAACAAAGTACTTGTATGGTAACTTGAGTTTCTTAGCTTTGATCTCTCCCATGCCTGCATTTTTTGGCCATTGAATGTGGTGGTGTTTTTTCCTGTCATGCAGTGCCTCAAGTATTTTTTTCTCACATTTCTTCAAGGATTTTTCTTCTGGACACCACTTACATATATTGCCCTATTTCCTTTACTATAAACAGGCAACAGATTGATTTCATGCTCCAGGCTAAGGCTGGCAATGTGTATTCACCACAACAGCACGTGAGAATTTTCATGTACATGTGCACATCCCTTCAATTACAGTACGTGTGCATTCAGACTTCTGGAAGCTCAACAAGGGAGATATTATATAAATGTTCTTGGCATTTTATTATTTTGCTTGTATATAAACTGCCCCAAAAAAATCATACTAAATTGTATACACTAGAAATTTTCCTATTGCATTTATAGAAGTGAAACTGTAACACATTTAATTCACTTTGCATTCTAAATTAACATATTAATGTTGGTTCTTTGATAGTATCTGTAATTATTTGTACATACTATTTGAGTGTGTTTAGAGTGTTTGGACTTGTTTAACTGTCTTTCTTTTTCTGTCTTTCAGTACTGTTGAACACTAACCTTATCTTAGCTCTCTGTGTCTCTGTCTGTGTAATAATCCCTAGGCCTCTAGTCTAAAAGGGTCACGCTTGAGCTTGCGCAACTTTGCATGCCTGACAGGAGTATTTCTTCCCCTAATGCCAGATCTTCCAGGAGGAAACTCTGAGCAATCATCGCAAGCTTTATTTTGCTGTCAACGAACCAGATGCTCTGGTTCCTGTTGTCTCACTTGAGGGAGGTGGTGTTAACGCTACTATCACCACACCAAACATTGCTGCCAAGAACGGAGTTATTCACATCATAAACCGTATTCTAGGCATTCCATCTCAGACTGTGTATGAGAAACTTGCCTCCGACCCCATGCTCAGGTAATTTATAGCTGATATTTTAATATTTTATCCAAATTCAGTATTTTAAGTAATGAGAAAGATACAATTTTTTTTTTTTTTTTCTATTGCATTTTCTGTGATAACATGAGAACCTCTTTTCACTTACTTTAAATTTTAAAATACATTTTTACATAACTTTCTAAAGTGATAGTTTATAATGCAGTTGGCCATTGTAACCCTCTGGTCAGTGATTTTAGAGTCAATACAGGTATTTCATGTTTTGGGGTACGTATTTTGTTCTGGGCAGTGGAGCTGTAATAAAAAATGGCACAACATATAAATCACTACACATTCCCTGATCCCAACAGATTTCTTGTCTAGGAAGTTTTTTGATATATAAAATTTCTGTTTTTTTTTTATTAATACAGCTGGGCACCATAAATCCACGAAGGCCTTGGCTTAGACCACACCTGATTTTTAGAGTCCTACTGTATTTTAAAAATGGTCTTCCACAATATTTTAAAAATTTGTGCATTTTCTCTTTACATAGTTGGCTTATACTATGTATAGAGTACTGTATAATTGTTAAGCTGTGAAAAACCTATATAGTCAACCCTCCGTTTATGTGCTTAATCCGTTCCAGAGGGATCGACTAAAACTGAAATCAACGAAAACTGAAGCCATTTTCCCCATAAGAAATAATGTAAATTCAATTAATCCGTTTCAGACATCCAGGAGTATTAACAAAAAATATTTTTTTTAGAGATTAAATACGTATAGATTTACATTCAGAAAAGAATGACAAATAAATATAAAGCACTAATAACATGTATAAATGAACATTTAACATCACACTTACCTTTACAGTGGTCCCTCGACTATCGGTCTTAATCCGTTCCAGGAGCCAGACCTTAACTCGAAAACTTCGAAACTCGAAACCTTATTTCCCCTAAGAAATAATGTAAATACAATTAATCCGTTCCACCCAAAAATATTCACAAAAAATACATTTTAATTATAGTTCAGCATACACAAAACAACATTATTAACACAAAATATTAAATACTACATAATAAATAAATAACATAATAATAAATAACATTTACTTACCTTTATTGAAGAGGCTTGCTGGCATCTGGAAGATAGGGAGGAGGACAGAGGGAGGGGTTTGGAAGGTGAATCCCCACTCCCTGCTTTCCTGCTACACTCCCTGCATGCCTGCTACACTCCCTGCATGCCTGCTACACTCCCTGCATGAATGCTACACTCCCTGCATGCCTGCTACACTCCCTGCATGCCTGCTACACTACCTGCATGCCTGCTACACTCCCTGCATGCCTGCTACACTCCCTGCCGCATTGTGCCTGCTACACTCCTGCATGCCTGCTACACTCCCTGCATGCCTGCTACACTCCCTGTATGCCTGCTACACTCCCTGCATGCCTGCTACACTCCCTGCATGCCTGCTACACTCTCTGCATCCCTGCTACACTCCCTGCATGCCTGCTACACTCCCTGCATGCCTGCTACACTCTCTGCATGCTTGCTACACTCCCTGCATGCCTGCTACACTCTCTGCATGCCTGCTACACTCCCTGCATGCCTGCTACACTACCTGCATGCCTGCTACACTCCCTGCATGCCTGCTACACTCCCTGCATGCCTGCTACACTCCTGCATGCCTGCTACACTCTCTGCATGCTTGCTACACTCCCTGCATGCCTGCTACACTCTCTGCATGCCTGCTACACTCCCTGCATGCCTGCTACACTCCCTGCATGCCTGCTACACTCCCTGCATGCCTGCTACACTCCCTGCATGCCTGCTACACTCCCTGCATGCCTGCTACACTCCCTGCATGCCTGCTACACTCTCTGCATCCCTGCTACACTCCCTGCATGCCTGTTACACTCCCTGCATGCCTGCTACACTCCCTGCATGCCTGCTACACTCCCTGCATGCCTGCTACACTCCCTGCATGCCTGCTACACTCCCTGCATGCCTGCTACACTCCCTGCATGCCTGCTACACTCTCTGCATGCCTGCTACACTCCCTGCATGCCTGCTACACTCCCTGCATGCCTGCTACACTCCCTGCATGCATGCTACACTCCCTGCATGCATGCTACACTCCCTGCATGCATGCTACACTCCCTGCATGAATGCTACACTCCCTGCATGCCTGTTACACTCCCTGCATCCCTGCTACACTCCCTGCATCCCTGCTACACTCCCTGCATCCCTGCTACACTCTCTGCATCCCTGCTACACTCTCTGCATCCCTGCTACACTCTCTGCATCCCTGCTACACTCTCTGCATCCCTGCTACACTCCCTGCATCCCTGCTACACTCCCTGCATCCCTACTACACTCCCTGCATGCCTGCTACACTCCCTGCATCCCTACTACACTCCTTCAGTTCAATGGTGTTCCTCACTTTCTTTACCACAGGGGTGCCACTAGGAAGCTTCTTTGGACCCATGGTGACTTATTTCACAGTGACAATCACTAAACCAGCAATAAACAGAGTAAATTTATTGTGAAATGTTTGAAAGAGCACGCTTAGTAATTTTCTCTCGATGGTAAACAACGCTAGACTGGCGATCTGCGTGGTGAGGCGTGCAAGCGTGGGCAGGCGGACAGGTCTGGTACGGACCGATACACGAGGGATAGTGAGATACACGAGGGAAACATTGACCGAAACACGAAATAACCGATATTCGGAAACACCGAAACATGAGGGATCACTGTATTGGCGACTCTTGTTGGTGTATGGAAGATGGAGAGGAGAGAGGGAGGTGAGATTATTGTTGGGAGGCAGGACAAAATGCTTCAATTTGACACTAGTATCAGCTCTACAGCTTATTTATCTATCACAATTCATCTAATATGACATAATAAACAATATTAATAACATAGAAATATGATATAAACTCTAGAATGAATAAAACATGTCATTTCGAATGTAAGGACTGGTGGCAGTGTTGTTGTTGGGTATAAGGGCCACTGACCATAAGGCATGGTTGTGGTCGGCGGGAGCAGAAAGCCACCAATAATATTCACACAATGTACATAATTTATAAATAAGAAATATTTACACTTTAATTTATAAATAAGAAATATTCACACATATATAAATAAGATTCACCTCATGAGGTGAATCATAGAATTGATGAGGGGAAAAGGGTGAGTGGAGCACTTCGGAGTCTGTGGAGACAAAGAACCTTGTCCATGGAAGTAAAGAGGGGAATGTATGAGAGTATAGTTATACCAACGCTCTTATATGGGTGTGAAGCATGGGTGATGAATGTTGCAACGAGGAGAAGGCTGGAGGCAGTGGAGATGTCATGTCTGAGGTCAATGTGTGGTGTGAATATAATGCAGAGAATTCGGAGTTTGGAAATTAGGAGGAGGTGCGGGATTACCAAAACGATTGTCCAGAGAGCTGAGGAGGGGTTGTTGAGGTGGTTTGGACATGTAGAGAGAATGGAACGAGACAGAGTGACTTCGAAAGTGTATAAATCTGTAGTGGAGGGAAGGCGGGGTAGGGGTCGCCCTAGGAAAGGTTGGAGGGAGGGGGTAAAGGAAGTTTTGTGTGCGAGGGGCTTGGACTTCCAGCAAGCATGTGTGAGCGTATTTGATAGGAGTGAATGGAGGCATATGGTTTTTAATACTTGACGTGCTGTTGGAGTGTGAGCAAGGTAACATTTATGAAGGGATTCAGGGAAACCGGCAGGCGGACTTGAGTTCTGGAGATGGGAAGTACAGTGCTGGCACTCTGAAGGAGGGGTGTTAATGTTGCAGTTTTATAACTGTAGTGTAAAGCACCCCTCTGGCAAGACAGTGATGGAGTGAATGATGATGAAAGTTTTTCTTTTTCGGGCCACCCTGCCTTGGTGGGAATCGGCCGATGTGTTAATAAAATAAAATAAAATATAAATAAGAAATCTTTACACTTACCTTGGAGGAGATGTTGGCAGAGGGCGGCTCTGGACTCTGCCCTTATACTTCTCAAACAACAATGGAGGAGTTAAATTTCATGTCGTCATTTTTCTATCACTTAACTTACTTGCTACACTGTTAGTGCTACACTTTATCGCTGGCTGGTGCTATAGCCTTCATCGACTCCACTTTGCTACGATTTCTTTCTTTAATTCTATGGTGTTCCTCACTTTCTTTACCAAAGGACTGGCACTAGGAGCTTTCTTTGGGCCCATGGTGGCTTATTTAGCAGTCACACACAATAATCAAGGGCCAAAAACAATGGATTGTTAAGAAATGTTTTGTATGAACTCGCAGGATAATGTTCACTTAACCAGAAACAATGCTACACTGCCTGAGAATGTGTGTGGGAGGCGGGCTTGCGGGCTTTATATGTGCGGTGGGCACTGGACAGGTTCCGTACCATGAACGAAAATGGAGCCAATCACCAAAAACGGATTTAATATTTCCACGAAAAAAAAGTGCCCGAAAACGGAGATACACGAAAACGGAGGGTTGACTGTACATAACAAAGTCATTTTTTGTACAACTAACAATTTTATACTGCATGTGCAATCACTGATACACTAGACGAGATGGATAAAATTTTATACAATATAATGACGTGATAACTGCACAGCAATTTTTATAATAATAATAATAATAATAATATTTTTATTTTGATGCATGTTACAAGTGTACAGTGGTCCCTCGGTTTTCAGTCATCTCCAAACTCGCCCTTTTATGTAAGTGTATTTTCGTAAGTGCTTTTGCAAGTGTATTTTTGGGGGTCTGAAATAGACTAACCTACGTGACATTATTTCTTAAGGAAGTAAATTCGTTCAGTAATGGCACTTGAGCAGCATTCTGGAAAGAATTTTCGGCGAAAACCGAGGGTCCACTGTATACTGTTATTGGTAGTTACAATTATAAAACTGTAATGCAAGGAGAGCCACTGGCATGCCATGGCATTAGGGGCAGTTTATTCTAAAGACTTATTCACTAAGTACTTAATGCTAAAGAAATTGATTGAGTTTATTCTAGTTCTGTATTATTTTAAATTATACAGGGGACCCCCGAGTTTCGTAAAAACTTCACTCCTGAAATCTGCTCAAGTGCCATTACTGAACGAATTTACTCCCTTAAGAAAAAATGTCACGTAGGTCAGTCTATTTCAC